>PVIU01012105.1:44865-61613 GCA_004026605.1 Ondatra zibethicus | reverse complement strand
TGATTAACTTATAAAAGTCAGGTGATAAATTATGAAGATTGCCTATTTCTAAATTGTTTTATATATTTACTGTTAGGAATATTTCTTAAGCTGAGCCTCTTTGCCGACACAAATAATTCCAATCAGACAAAATTAGACTAAATAAAAGATGCCTATGTTTAATAAAATGCTCCCAGTTCTACCAGGAAAGAACAGAGAGGGGGAGAGAATGAACGGGAGACAAGGCAAAACTCGGAGACCACATGTTCATTCTCTGGGCGGCAGCCTAAATAGCCTTTGGTAGTGGTCCTGACACTCCCTGTGGAGGGATCACTGCTTGGCAGGCTTTCCCGGAGGTGGAGTCTGAAGCAAGGCAACTCCCAGGGGAGTGGTCATGAAATGGATGGGAGGGGCTGGGGTGACACTTCCAACCAAATATCCCAGATTCCTTGGATATAGGGTTATCAGGGGGCTGGGTCTCACTTCCAAACAAACATTTACACTATCATGATTTCTTTTTTCTTTTCCTTTTTTTTTGGGGGGGGGGGGGATTCTGGACAGGTTTTCTCTCTATAGCTTTGGAGCCTGTCCTGAAACTAGATCTGTAGACCAGGCTGGCCTTGAACACACAGAGACTTGCCTGCCTCTGACTATGGGGACTGGGATAAAGTCATGTGCCACCACTGCCTGGCTTTACTCTGTGATTTCTAACACTTATTAAAAAACAATAATTTTTCAAAGAGTAATGTTAAATTGGAAGATTCAGATATAGTGTTAAACAAACAAATATAAAAGCTTTTTAGAATAAAGTCTATTATTGAGTTTACTTTGAAATCATTTTTGAAATATGAATTGCCAAGCCAAAGAAAGTGGGATGTTAACTAGCCAATATATTACTTCATTCATTCCAAAAATGATGAAGTCAAACAAATACAAGTTGAAAGGCATTATTTTTGTGATATACACAATAGTGAGCTTTGAGTCTTTTAAATTGCCAAGCAGGCAGTGTTTACCAGGTGCTGTCAAGGGCAATGATGGGGTGGTGTCAGGGGAGGAAAATCTACTAAAACAGGTTTTGTTCAAGAATGTAAAAATGATTATAAAATGATTGATATTGCTCCATAAAATATAAGGATCCCAATCCCAAACAGCGGTTAAATTTTTCAGAAGCATATTTCAGTATGAAAATCGATATCCAAAATCATTTTCAGGATAGTCAAAACCTGAGCATGTGCAATACTGCATTATATTGTATTTATTTCTCTGTTTGCTACAACATATTTGATCAAGGCAACTTATAGAAATAGGATTTTATTTGAGTTTATTGTTTCAGTGGTATAAGTGTCATCATGTTACAGATGAGAAAGAATAACTGCAAGGGGCAAGGGCAAATAGAAAGATTACACCTTTAACCAAAAACACAAAGCATAGAGGGAGAACAGGAAGAGTGATGAAGTTAAGAACTCTTTCTCTCTCAAAGCCTGCACCCCCGCAAAGACTTATTCTCCAGCAAGTCCCCACCACCTCCCTAAACTTCGCCATCAACTTGAAACCAAGTATGTCCAGTACTATGTAAGTCTACCTGGGACATTAGTACTTGCTCAAATCATATGCATATACACATACATATTTACATACACACATACATACTTACACATATATGTGTCTATTTTTTTGTTTGTGTGAACATCGAATCCTATAACTTCATGTCCAGTGTTTGGAATTCTAATTTCAAAGGGCTTACCCAACTCTGCACCTTCAGCTCTGCAGCATCTCCCTCCTGGTATGGAGCTATCCTTGACAGATCCCTTACAGTTGTGGTATGACCAACAACAACATGGTCAGTCACCACTGCAACCTGGGCTTCACTTACACACCCCCACACAATGGCCTCTCAGTGCATTCATGTAGAGACTCTCCCATAAATTACAGCCTGGCCTTTGTAACTTCCTGAGTCCAGGGAGACAGTTTCCAAGCTGCCCTTTCCCTTATATTCTTCATTACTCTAAAACCAGTACATGAGGATGACACTGCCAAATTTGGCTGCAGGCTTTGGGGGTGGGCCCTCTTTGTCTGCTTGAACCACATAAAGCAGCTGAGTAATTATTCAGTTACTTTCAAGTAGTGGAAAACTCTAAGGCTTTCACAAGTTGAAGCTTAGCTGGATGGGGTCATGCTGTGGGGGCACCCTTCCCTTTATTCAAGTGCAGAGCAGGTTTTTCCTTATGGAATTAGTCTGCTTAAGAATTTCATCTTCTTTTTTTCAATGCAGACCTCGTAAACAACTTAAACTTCCTAGTGGTCTTTTGTCTTCAAATTGTGGGCAAAAACAGGGGACTGGAATCTTGTAAAGCACTCTTTGTTAAAAAATTTAAAATACAAAATATTTCTATTGATTTGGGGATGATCAATAAAGTTCCATAAAATGTAACCATCCCAATAGGAACAAAGCATCAGATAGTAGTTAAAACTTTCAAAAGCATAACTCGATATTATAGGAGATACTCAAAATCATTATTAGAATATTCAAGATGAGATGACATGCAAAAATGAACTATATTTTACCTAATAATATTGTTGTTTCTGCTGACCTAAATTTAGAACATTAAATTATAAAATCTTCAATGAATCCATCTAATACCAAATTTTTTAACACTTTTAAAACAACTGGCAAGAAATACTGAGGATGACATGATGGTAGCATATCTTTTAAGGGTTACTCATGTAAAGAAATAAATCTTTAAATAAGAAAGAACTGAGAGAAACTGTGCTATCTAAAACATTCTTCTGATATTTTAAACAATCAGAAAAGTAATAGCAGCATTTGAAAATGATTAAACACTCTAAAATGAATAATACTGACATGAATGTCTTTAAAAAATATATTAGGATGAGAAAAGTTATTGTCAAAATGCCAAAATCACATATTTGATTAAGAAATATCAATTCTCTATGCCAACTAATATTTAATGCAGCTCTTATCTGTGTTGTGACAATCTATGTGAGATCTTGTGTATCAGTCTTGTCATGTCTAAAAGACAGTTTTTTTGTTGTCATCCAACACCTCTGACACTTAACAATATTTTTACATCCTCTTCTACATAGAATCCTGAGCTTTGAATTGAGGGGTTGGATAAGGACATCTCATTCAGCACTGAGTGCTCTGAAGCCTCTCACTCTGTACATTGCCCAATTCTGTATCTCTCATAATTAATATCTATTGTAAGAAGAAGCTTTTCTAAAGAGGGTTGAGTGATAATCTAAGAGTATTGCAATATATTTTAAGAAGTATTTATATTGCTATGTTCCTTTAGTAGGATAACAGCATAATAAAAGTAGTGGCTTTAACCTAGGCCCGTGACCTATATAGTTTTAAGTCTTTGATCACTTGAACAATGCCAGTTATGGATTATATTACATGGAGTGGAACTTAAATACAGAGAGAGGAGGGGACAAGGGAAGGTGTGTGTGTGTGTGTGTGTGTGTGTGTGTGTGTGTGTGTGTGAGAGAGAGAGAGAGAGAGAGGGGGGGGAGAGAGAGAGAGAGGATTAAACATTTATGTCACTATGGCTTTATTTTCAAGGCAGATCTCTGTTTAGATAGCAAGTTTGTACCTGCAGTCATATTGATGAATACTTTTCCCCTTCTGATGACATGCAAATTACCACTTAGCACCATGATTGTCAGTGACTAGGGGTAATGCTTTTATTTGAAAACCTTTTCAATTTCTCCATGTTTTATGACATACATTGTGATTTCAGCAATAGCATCTTATCATCAGGTTATAGAGCATAAACAATAGTCTTGGGGATAGTTTGTTATTTCTGGGGAACCAACAGGACCCTATTGGTAAAGGATTCAACAAGATATAATGTATTCCTGACTTTAGAGGTTGGTGGCATACAATAAGTAATATGAACTTTGTCTCCTACATTATATGGTGACTCCACTTGAATTTCTTTCATATGTGTATATATTCTAGGAAGTATCTACAAAAGTAGATTTCTGTATGAATTTTCAAAGGCATTTAGTGTTAGTTGTCCCTCCCCATTTTTGCTTCTTTACTTTGTCCTCTCACACCTTCCTCATTTAATCCTTTCTTCTGTTTTTTCCTTTATCACTTTATAGCATTATACTTTATTTCCCATTCCTTGAAAGATGTTCTCCACCTGGTCCCTTATTAGCTACCTAAAATCTGTGGTTATTTGGTTTGA
The DNA here is from genome assembly GCA_004026605.1 of Ondatra zibethicus. Classification (NCBI taxonomy): domain Eukaryota; kingdom Metazoa; phylum Chordata; class Mammalia; order Rodentia; family Cricetidae; genus Ondatra; species Ondatra zibethicus. Next base: position 57,420 of record PVIU01012105.1, on the reverse strand, counting down.
AACAAATATATCTAAAGTTTAAAAGGTAACATCTATATATAAAATAAAACAACTAATATTTGTCTATTATGATCTAGGTTACCTCAATCAGGATGATTGTTTCTAGCTCTACACAGTTACCTGCAAATTTCTTTTTTCCATATTCTTTTATTTTTTTCCATTCAAAAAAATATTTACATTTCCTTCCCTTCTCCCAGTCCCCTCACGCTCCCCCCCTTCTCCCTCCCCCTGCTTCCTTAAAAGAGAGCATTATGCCCTGCCCTGTGGGAAGTCCAAGGCCACTTGCAAATTTCTTAACCTCAGTTTTGAAATTAAGCTGAAAAATCATTTATATATGCATGAGATGATTGACATATAAACTATCTTCCATTTCTGGATAGTATACACAGAACAGCAATTGATAAATATAGATAATCAAGTGTCTCTGTAACAAAATGTAGAGTCCTTTTTTTGGATGTATGCCCAAAAGCTGGATATTGTGGTTTATCAACTTTTATCTTCTTGAGGGAACTCCACACTGATTTCCATAGAGGCTGTTTTCATTCCAACCAGTAACAAATATGCTCCCCCTTCCCTGTATACTTGCCATAGTGTATGAGGTGTTTTGAATATAAATGGCCCCCATTGACTCAAGTTTTGGAATGCTTGGTGCATAGGGAGTAGCACTGTTCAGAAATGTGGCCTTGTTTCAGTGGGTGTGGCCTTGTTGGAGGAGGTGTGTCTCTATGGGGTGAGCTTTGAGGTTTGATATGGTCAAGTTATGACTGGTTTGGCACACAGTCTCCTTCTGCTACCTATGGATCAAGGTGTAGAACTCTCAACTACCACTCCTATTACCATGTCTGCCTTTATGCCAATATACTTTCTGCCATGATGATAATGGAGTAATCCTCTGAACTGTAAATCATCCCCAGTTAAATGCTTTTCTTTATAAGTGTTGCCATGGTCATTTTGTCTCTTGACAGCAATAGAAACCCTAACTAATTCAATGTACTTTCATTTGTTTTATTCATCTTGGCCATATTGTTTGGGGTAAGATGAAAACACAAAGTAGTTTTAATTTTCATTTTCCAATGACTATGTATGTCAAACATTTTAAAAGTATTTCACACTACTTGTGTTTCATCTTTTAAGAACTCTCTGTTTAGATGTTTCCAATTTTCAATTGGTTTATTTGTTCTCTTGATGAACAATACTTTTTATTTATTTATGCCTTCTAGAAAATAATATTAATTAGATGTATAATTGGTAAAATGTATTTTTCTGTTCTGTAGGTTGTTCTTTGATATACAGAAGATTTTAGTTTCATGAGGACTCATTTATTAAGTGCTCTTCTTAGTACCTATGTTATTATCATTATTACCTTTTTCAAAAAGTCCATTCAAACATATCCTCCAACTTTATTTTATGTCAGATTTAAGGTATCATATGTTGAGGTCTTTGATCCATTTGGAGTTGATTTTTGTGTAGGGTGACAGAAATAATTCTATTTGCATTCTTCTACTTGCAGACATCTAATTTTACCAATGGCATTTGTTGAACATACTGACTCTTTCCAAGTGTGTACTTTTTGATTTCTTTGTAAAGAATCTGGTGTCCATAGGTAGGTGGACTTACATCTTCTTCAAGTTGATTCCTTTTGTCAGTGTATCTGTTTTTATGCCAAAACTATGCTGTTTTTATTACTATAGTTATGTAGTACAGTTTGAGATTGGGGTTCATAATACTTTAGTCAGTTTTTTTCTTTGTTTTATTTTTCAGGATTATTTTTGCTATCCTGTTTGTTTTGTTTTTCCTCTGTTGTTTTATGTATATATTTTCATATGAATTTATTTTTTTCCTTTCATTTTCTGTGAAGATTTGTGTTGCTATTGTGAATGGGATTATGTTGAATCAGTAGATTGCTTTTGGTATGATGACCATTTTCACTATATTGATCCCACCAATCCATGTGTTGTTTTGTTTTGCAAAGGTGAAATACCATAAACCAAAATTAATTTACTTTCCTTTTAACCATTTAGTAAACAATTTTTGTACATTCTTGAATTATAACCAATTACATTAAAATGGTAACGCCTTATAGATTAATATGGTATAGGCAATTAGCCTATGCCAGCATTCTATATTATTTTCAGAGTTGGAAAGGGGGTTGCCACTCCAAATGTAACAATTACAGAGAAAGATAGACAGGAAGCTAGAATAAGAGAGGATGAACAAGAGAAAAGAGTGGTGAGAAGAAAGGAGGGAGAAACAAGGAGACAATAAACAGTTCTGTAAGAACTAAAAAGTGAAAGTCTAATAGTACAAAATCTAAAAAAAAAAATCCTTTTCCCTTATGAGTCTGGCAACTTTTCAAAGCCTTGATATGCTCTTACTCATATTATCTTAGTTGCTATCATGGAATAACACTCAGAAAATGTCTTGATCATTAACTAAATATATCTCCTTCGTTTCTCTTGGTTTCCTTGTTCAAGAACCTAAAAATTTGTGAGTTACATTCTTTGGAATGTATGTATGGTGTGCTTTTATATGTATAAATGAGTCAAGAAAAAATTTTTAAAAAAACAACTAGATAAGGGAATGTATTTGCTAACTGACAGTGTCTCTTATTCTCCCTCTAAAGAAATAAAAGCAGTGAACATTACTCTGTGTATGTATGTGTACATTGTGTGCTTGTATGTATATGTATGAGTGTGTGAGAGAGAAAGAAAGACTGAAAGAAATAAACAACCATCCATATAACCATAACCCACCATATAGTATGTAAAGATCTTTATCTTTCCTTCTTTCTTTCCTTTTGTGTCTATACTTGTATGTGTATATAGATATTCATATTATTCTATTTAATTTTCTCCCTCATTCTAATTTTCTTTCCCTCACATTTGCCATGAAGAGAAATGCATGAGTATGATTTGGAAAGATTATACTCTACTTAATTTTTATATAAATCCTTATAAAAGGATATGTTTTGTATCATGCTTTGTAAATGTCTTTTCAATTTCCATTTTAAAATTCATTAATACTTATGTATCATGTATGTTGAAGTAATTGTAGTTTATTTATTCTCATCACTGCTTAATGTTTGTGTGCATAAATATCAATTTGTTCATGCACATTCTGTCTATTTCAAATTTTACATTATAGGAAACAATTTGCAAGTGACTTCCTATGTTCATAAGCAAGGAAGGCTCTTTACAAAGAATTCTCAGATTATCTAATTTGCACAATTGGTTTGTTTCATATTTTTTTCATGTTGAATTACTTTTAATCTTTTTGTAGTACTGGAGATCAAACCCACAGCCTAGAAATGTTAGGCAAATATTCTATAACTGACCTTAGCTCCTACATTTCCTGTTTTAGTTCTTTATTTTTCTAATTTTGAGACAAAATCTTATTATGTTGTTTAACCTGGAGTTAAAATCATTCTTGTTGAGAGAAGCCTTTAACTTGCAACTTCTTTTCCTCATCCCCTGGGGTAACTTGAATTATAAGCATATACCATCCATCAAGTTCAGCTTCAGAGTAGACATTAAAAAATTGTTATACATTGATTGCTAAGTTATATATTTAGCTAATATTGAAAAGATTAGAAGATTTCTGTTTTTCATTTTGTTGATATGCTCAAATTTATTCATTTCACTATGTTGACATGTTTACATATATGATTTGATCATAAGGTAAGATCTTTAATAAAGAACTTGTAATTTTGTCTTGGTACTGTGTCATTGTTTTTTTTTCATTCAGTGTGTTCATCAAGAATTTTAGTTTTATGGCTTCAGGTTAACATTGGCTTTATTTTTTAAAAGTTCTCAATACCTTCCAGCATACATTTTTCACAGTGATATTGCTATCTGGTATGCACAGTGACTTTTTTCTTTTTATCTTTATTCTTCTGTTTTCCATGACTTCCTTTTGATTGGTGAATTAATCTATTTTCATTGAAATAATAGTAATACTACTACTACTACTACTACTACTAATAATAATAGTTTTATTGCTGTAGAAATTCCTCCGCCACTGCTGCAGTCCTTGCTACATGGCATCTGTTATGTAGCTTATGGTTTGTGTTCCCTGATCCTGAGTTCTGGGCTTCTTGCTCCATGCATGGAATTGACTTAATTGCTTTTAGTTTGTCAAACAAAGCATATTTCTCAGTATTTAACCAGTACCAAGGCAGGAAACTAAAGCAGGTCACGACCATACATGTTGCCACCAGTTGCATCACTACTAGTTACAACACTGCAATCACAACATCTGCTGGAGAATAGAGATTATTACACCGAAAATAATTTCCCAGATCTCATAAGAGGTAACTAATAAATCAAAATGATAGACTACATTAACATTGAAACTTTTAGTAACATATTTGCTAATACTGTGGATTGTATTCAGCAAGCCTTATATGGTTATGGTGATACATCCATTTATTGGATATTGGGACTCAGTTTTTTTCTTAATATTATATCCTTAAGAATAAATGAGACACTTTTAGAAATGATACCATCTTTACAGACTAATAATGAACAGCTAGTTGACAGCATTAATACCATCTAAAGTCAAAAGTTAGATGAAATACTTAATACTATTGAAAAAGGTAACATTAATTTGACAGACAAAATTGAATCCTTTACTGAGATTTATCTTAAAAAATTCATACTGTTGAATTTGACAATCAAAATTTGTTAAAAAGTTATAATAGGTTAGCAGATAGAGTATCTCTGCAGGATGGCAATCTGCAGGCTATGCAAATAATATCCAATGGGGTGTTATATTTAAATGAGAAACTTCAGACCTTATAATCACATGTGCAGAATGAGGACCAGAGACTAGATTCCTCAATGAAATCACTAGAAATATATACAGGCCAGTAGATTCAGGCTTTACAAAAGACAATAGTAAAAAGATTTGAAATGACTGAGTAAATTATTAGACCTGATAACCTAGAAAGAAGGTACCAGGACAGGATTCAATATCTCCAGCAGCTGTCAGAGATGACTTACCCAGGGTTTTAGCTTCCTACCCGATACTCTACTCTGACAAAGCATCAAGTTCTAAAGGCCCAAAACCATCCAAAGAAGGTACATGGAAACCTATAGGAATGAATGATCTAAAAGAAATTAAGCAAGCTGTCATAATTTATGGCTTGCATTGCACATTTGTTAGGGAGATGATAAAGACATGGGCATCTAGCATTAAAGTGACACCACAAGACTGGATTCAGTTAGTTTGAGCAGTTCTGAATGATGAGCCCCAATTGATGTGTAAATGTTATTTCAGAGAAGAGGCTAAAATTTTAGAACAACAGGGAAAAGCAAAAGGTCTTGAGACTTCCCAAGGTCAAATTCTTAGTAAGAGCACTTATGCTGACTCATAGGTTCAAGCTCCTTATGATGAACAAATCTTGTCCCTAGACCACAAAACACACTTAAATGCTTGGGACAGGATTTAAGAACTAGGAAAATGTGTTGAATTATATACCAGGGTTAAACAGGGCCAGAGAAAACACATTAGTGACATTTTAAAAACATTAACTTAGGCTGTACAAAAAAGAGTAACAGACCCAAATGATAGATGAGTACTTATTGAATCTCTGGCTTTTGAAAATGCCAACTTAAAATGTGAAATATGCTTGGGCCTCTAAAGTTTAGATCAGTACCTATAGATGAATGGATCCTGAATACAATGAACACTGAGACATTTGACTATAATACTGAATCTTGGGTAGGAGAAGCAGTTTCCAAAGGAATGAGGAGTCATCAAAATGCCAAATGTTTTAATTGTGGTAGAATAGGACATCTGAGAAAGGATTGTAAACAAGGAATTCCTAGGAATAATATCTCCTCTGGGAATCGCAAGAATAGGAGGACTCAGCCTTCAGGTATATGTAGAAGGTGTGGCAAGGGCCAACATTGGAATAATGAATGCAGATCAACAAAAGACAGACAAAGCAACCCGGTACCATTGGGAAACTCCTTGAGGGTCCTCTAGCAGGCCGCCAAGACAAAAGCAGTCCAATCATTCCCATTAACTGTGGAGGACATATCTCACCAAGAAAATTAAAAAAAAAAAACCCAGAGCCTTCTGTAAAAGACCATACTGTTCTGGATGATGGAATTAATAAAATAGTCCAATAGGAAACGTATATTCTGGCAGAATTCTATAAATGATCAAAGACCAAAATTAAGAGTACATATGAACAGCATTGTAAATGTTGGTTTGATACACACAGTTGTGGATATGAGTATCATTAATCCAGGATCTTGGCATCCAAATTGGCTTCTTCAAGAGTCAGATGTTCAATTACTAGGAATTGGAACCATATCTCAAGTTAAACAAATCATGTGATGGGTTCACTGCATAGGGCCAGAAGGTCAGAAAGGGAAGCTGAGGCCATATGTGTCTAATATTGCAGTAAATTTATAGGGTGATGACCTGCTACAACAATGGAATACCCAGATTAACATTCCTGCAGTCCCAGAAACTCATAATTCTGGGAAGGATATTATTATAAGGTACTATACACAAAATACACCAGCTATTCAGTACAAGAACATAAGGCAACTAGCAAACCTTTAGAGGTACCAAGAGCCTTACCTTTAAAATGGCTAATGAGAAACCAATATGGGTTAAACAATGGCCTCTAACTGAAGAAAAGCTGCAGGCTTTAGCACAGCTGGTACAAGAGCAACTAGATGCTTGCCATATTGAAGAGTCAACCATCCCTTGGAATTCTCCTATATTTGTTGTTAAAAAGAAATCTGATAAATGGAGAATGGTGATAGATCTAAGAGCTGTCAATAAGTTAATTCAACCTATGGTCCCTCTACAATCTGGAATTCCTCTGCCTTCTCTATTACCAAAATGATGGCCTCTTATAGTTATTGATTTGAAAGATTGCTTCTTCACTATACCTTTACAAGAAAAGGATAGAGAAACATTTGCCTTTGCTGTGCCTACTTATAATAATTCTCAGCCTACTAGAAGATATCAATGGACCGTCCTCCCACAGGGGATATTCATTAACCCCACTATGTGTCAATACTTCGTAAGTCAGCCATAGGAAATAATATGTAAACAATTTTCTAAGTCTATAATTTATCATTACATGGATGATATTTTGCTATCTGATTCAAACATAGCTACTTTAGAAAGAATATTTGAAGAAGTAAAGAAAGTTTTGCCAAAATGGGGATTATAAATTGCTCCTGAAAAATACAGAGAGGAGATTCTGTCAATTACCTAGTTTACAAAATATGCTTGTGGAAAATTAGAACATAAATGCTCAATTTAGGAGAGACTGGGTGTGGACTCTTAATGACTTTCAAAGATTGTTAGGAGACTTTTCCAGTCTAAGACTGGCTATTGGGATAATGCTTGATCTAATAATTCATTCAAACAAAACCTTAGATGGTGATAAAGACTTGAATAGTCCCAGAGAATTAATAGATGAAGTGGAAAAGTAATTGACAATTGTTGTGGAGAAATTAGAGAAAGCACATGTGGATGGGGGAATCAAAATCTTGATTGTATTCTAGTCATATTGTCTTCCATAATTCTCCTACAGGAATTTTAAAGTAGAGGGATGATATTATATTAGAATGGATCTTTTTACCAAATAAACCAAGTAAAAAATTAAAAACATATGTGGATAAAGTCTCTGAATTAATTATAAAATGTAAATTGAGACTTCATCAATTAGCAGGTATAGACCCAGCAGAGATTATAGTGCCTTTTACTACTGATGAAATAAAAAATGTTATGGGATGACAATGAACCATGGCAAAGAGTTCCTGTTAATTTTTTGGGAGAAAATAATAGCAATTATCCCAAAAGCAATAGACTCAACCTTATAAAGAAAACTTGTGTAATTCTTTCCCAAATTGTACATGATGCTCCAATACCTGGAGCCCACACAATTTATACTGAGGCAAATGAATCAGGGAAGACAGGTTACAAACAGAAGAATTAAGTAAGGTAGAACAAAGCCCTTAAAATTATGTTCAGAAGGCAGAATTATATGCTATTTATATGATGCTAGGGGATTTTAAAGAACATCTTAATATAGTTACTGATTCACAATATGCAGAAAGAGTTGTATTTCATATTGAAACTGCTGAATCTATACCAGCTAATATTGAATTGACTTCATTATTTATCCAGTTGCAAGACATAATCAAGAATAGGCTTTGTACTATATACGTAATACAAATCCAATCCCATTTGTGTCTGCAAGGTCCTCTAGCACAAGATAATGCAGAAATTGATCAATTATTGATCAGAAGTGTGTTGCAGGTCTCAGAATTTCATAAAAAATTCACTATGTCAATAACAAAGGTTTAAAAAAAGAGTTTTCTATTACATGGCAACAAGATACGGAGAATATAAACAGATGCCCTACTAGTTCTTTCTATAACCAAACAGCACTACCTGCAGGGACTAACCCAAAGGGTACTCAAAGGAATGAATTTTGGCAGATGCATGTGTTCCACTGTGCAGAATTTGGAAAATTAAAATATGTACACCACACCATTGACACTTATTCAGTTTTTCAGTGGGCAGCTGCTTTAAGCTCAGAAAATACTGATTCAGTAATCACCCATTTATTAGAAGTTATGGCCATCATGGGTATACCTGCACAAATAAAGACAGATAATGGTCCAGCATATGTCTCTAGGAAAATGAAACTTTTTGTGTATTATAATATTAAGCATATTACAGGTATGCCACACAAATCTACAAGTCAGGAAGTTATAGAAAGATCAAATCTAACTATAAAGGATTTGTTAAACTAACAGAAAGGGGTAGAAAATACCCCAGAAATAGATTACATAATGCTTTATTAAACTTGAATTTCCCTAACACTAATGAGAAAGGGACAACAGCATCAGAGAGACATTGGATAATAGAAAAGTCTTCTGAATTAAATCAGCCAGTGTATTTCAAAGATGTGTTGACCTCACAATGGAAGTCAGGAGATATACTATGTTGGGGAAAGGGTTTTGCTCTTGTTTCCACAGGAGAGGAAAAACTATGATTACCATCAAAATTAATAAAGATTCTGTTTGGAAAAGGGAAACTTCTTGAGAAAGAGAAATGACAGCTCATCCTCAGGGGTGACAATCATACAGGTAATTAGAAAACTTCATAAGGGTTTGAAGGTTGGGGCAGGTTTTTGTTCTTGTCTTTACAGAAGAATACGAATCTTTAAAAATTCAAGAGACCCCGTATGTTTGGATGCTGACAGAAGAAAAAAATAACTCTTTAATAAGGATCATCAAGAAAAATAAATATAACTTGTATGGTCAGGTGATTAAAACATAGAGAGAGAGAGAGAGAGAGAGAGAGAGAGAGAGAGAGAGAGAGAGAGAAAGCTAGAAATCTGGCTTTTGGGTTGGACAACTAACTGCTCTGACCTTCTCTATATACAAGCATGTTGGTAAAATAAATATTAATTGTTTCTGTCCCATGTCAAGAGTCATTTGTATTGGAGAGAAAGAAAAAAGTATTTTGAAAAAAATTACTTTTCTTCATACCTATTTTTTTCTCTATCATGCCTTTCATTGAATATATATGTCTGTATATGTCTATATAAATAATGTTTGAGTTTTCAACAGTGAACAATGAATTTTGCTGCAGTAATTTTTGAAATTTCCAGGAAGAAGATGGGGACCCTCAATAACAACTCAACCTGGTTTATATGATGTCATGATGCTAATAGCACTACTAGAAGACCTGTTTTAGATACCATATGTTAAAGATGGTTCCAACTTGGTTAGCTGAATTGGTGCACATTAGAATTCCAAATAGGAACCTCAGAAAAACCCAACCAAATACTCAGAGATTGTTTGAAATTATACCAGAAAATAATCTTGGAACTTATTCACTATTTTACTTTCACAGGATTTCATAGAAAGAACATTGCCCCCATGACAGCTGGAAGTAATTCTAGAAGATAATGTCCCCTCTCCCAACAAAGTTTGTCTTCAGGGTTAGGGACACCATTTGGGTGTTGATTATAATTGGTATAAGTTTGGGGGTTGGGAGAAAATTATGTAGGGTCAGGGATCTCTCTGAAATAAAGGATTGGGATATTGGATGGGATAATAAATTAGTGTGAGCTAACTTACACTAATAATAATAGTGAGTAATAGAGTGAATGCTTGTGAGTTGTTATTTATAGGAAATTTACATTGGTATATATAGATTCTTGTATATTGACACAAACTTAAATTATAGTGAATATGTTCCTATTTTCATCTACAATATTTGTATATCTAGACAAAGTTATTTTGTCATATCATATGCATGTATGCTTCTACCTCTGCTTAAAACATTTCTGTATATTGATACAATTTTAGGATATATTGCAATGTACTTTTCTACCTCTGATCAAGAGACTTCTACATTTTTTACATTTTGAGGTCATCATCCTCATTTGTTGCATATTTATTTATTGTTAAATACTCTAACATGCAATCTAAGTCTTTGAGTTATATAGGTATTAAGAATTATAGATCAATAATCATCTATGCTTGTCATAGTTAAACTAATCAGGTTCTTTAGATACATAGAGATTGCATTCTGCATGGATAGGTAAAATTACCACTTCAAAGAGTTGTAGAAAATGGCATTTAAATAACTTAGTGTTCTGTTGAAGTGAGACATGATTGCTCTTGGCAGCACCGGACTATTCCTGAGAGAATGTTGAGCACCAAAGACACTCCACTTGGAACTTGTTTTCTTCTTGGAAAAATTGGCCTTTGGGCAAGGAATTGCCCATGCATCAACCCTGGCAAAATGAATGATGTCTGGACAGGACAAGCAGGATACAAGAAAAAAGACTGTCAAATCTTGACAGTTGTCTCTGTCATTTTTTGTACATTTTTGGAAGTTGCTTGATTGCACTTCCTGCCTACTCAAGTGATATTATTGCCCTTCTCGGGACTTCAATGGGGTTTAAGACTAGATAGTTGTAGTTATTTTCCTCTCTTGACTTGGCCAACTTATTTATTATACAAGACTTGAACTCATAAGGATAGGATAATTATTGAAACATTTATCACCTTTCTTGCTTGATATATTTGTTCTTATTGTACATAGATTTGTATTAGGCTTAGAAGTCTCTGATTTAAATAAAAGGGGGAGTTGCTATAGGAATTCCTACAGCCAGTAGCCTTTAAGTTACTCGACCAATTGGGCATAGCCTCTTATACTATTTATGCCGATGTAAAGCTCACATCCAGCCTCTTTTCCAGCTGTGGAATTTGGTTGCTGTTCTCTGTTCCAGCAGAGGACTATGATTTTTGAGTCTACTCCTAAATAAATAACCTTCTAGTTTTCTCAATTCTGAGCTAGTATGGGGTTTATTTTAAGTTTCCTTCTTCATTATAGTTTTATTATTTTCTATTATTGTGCAGGGTTTGCTTGCCTTCTTTATTTTTCTTCATTTCCCTATTTCTCAGTATTTATTTTTGTGATTTGGTGCTCTTTCATCACATTAATGTTTGATTCTATTCTGTTCCTTTTCTGTTTCATGTATTAGCATTCCTATATATTCTTTATTTATTTCTAGTGTCATATGCCCTTAAATTTCTGCTTTTATGAGAAATACTGATTATAATTTAGCTTCAAAGGATAGTTCTGCTTCATTTGATATTACCAGTTAGCAGGCTTTTCCTTGGTATCTTGAATATATCATCTCATTCTTTCATATTGCATACAGTTTCTATTAATAAATCTCCTGCAAAGTCTGATGGATCTTCCATTATACTTGACTCAAGGCTTTTATTGCTTTCAGCATTCTTTGTCTTGTATTCTTTAATTTTCAAATTTTGTGAAAGTGTATTTAGTAAATCTGTTTAGGCTAACTTATGCTTTCTGAATCTGGTTATTCATATATCTTTGCAGATTTTGAGGTATTGCAGCTATTATTTTATAAATAATATTTCAATGTGTTTTCTTTCTGTCTTTGCTCTCTGAAAATTTCCATAATGCAATAATTTTCTCACTTAAGAGTGTTCCATATGTTTAATAGGATTTCTTTAAATTGATCTGTTTTTGTCTGAAACATCAACATTTTCTCAAGATACCAATATTTTATTTCAGAGATTCTTTCTTTTTCTGGTTCTTGTGTTTCATGGATGGTTTTGCCCACTGAAGATGGTATTTTGCAAAAATGACTACAGTTGCTACATTGTTGACTTGAATATATATGTTGCCTAATTCATATAAAGAATATAGTTGGATCTTTGGCCACTGTCCTGAAGCTGTATAATTTAAAATGAGCTATCTTCCATCCAGTAAAGTTCACAAAGTATAACTGCTTTTGGAAAGTTCAAATAATGAGCTGCAAGCCCCTTGTGCTGGAGAAGCATGGCGTCTGCTCCACTGCCTTCTCTCTCACAGCATTCCCTTCTATCTACTCCGCCCACCTAAGGGCTGTCCTACCAAAAGGCCAAGGCAGTTTTCTTTATTTAACCAATGAGGGCAATATACAAACAGAAGACCCTCCTACACCATTTCCCCTTTTTCTGTTTAAACAAAAAAGAAGGCTTT
>PVIU01012105.1:0-44765 GCA_004026605.1 Ondatra zibethicus | reverse complement strand
ATATAACTATCCATTCTTCAACTCCATCAAAGACTTTAGAAGGATAAGATGTTACCTAAGTAAACAAAAAATAAGCAACTTCCAAACTCTAGAAATGACAGAGACATCTCGCCGCCTGGACAGTCACCCAAAGTTCCTATGTACCGTTGGGGCATCCATCTTCAGCCTACAGGCCCATAGTATCCAGCAGACATTTCCATGATGCAGGAAAATTCAAAGACAGTTCAGTCACTTTCTTCTATGTCCTGCAGAATGTCTCGTAGACTCTTTTATGAATCAGGAACCCTGAAGGATCATCTCACCTTTAGGCAAGTTTAGCAGTCCTCTCTCTGCATGTTCTTTGTATCCAGTTTATGCAACAGTCCAGGCAAGAGCAGTTTTTTGTCCAATTCCATAAGGAGTTTCTTGCAAATTCCATAAGGAGCCTCTTCGATGCCCATCTTCCTCTTGAAGCAGCTGGTGCTGTCAGGAGCAGACATGTCTCATTGTCATGAAAAGTCCTAAGTTATTAAAACATTAAGTGCCATGTTCTGTAGTCTTTGAAATATATGAAGAATGCCTATCTGAAATATATCTATTCACATCTAGAAAATCTAACATGACTACAAACTTGACTATATCAATGGCTATCCATTAACAACCTATATTTCCTAATTATACATTACATTTTTAAATGAACTACACAATCACAATACCTTAATCAAGAGCAGAAATATAACAAGATTGACCTTAAATTTATATCAATAAAGCAAAATTTATGCCAATGTAAATTATCCATATCTATATCATCTCCCCCTTTAAATTTAAAGAACATTTAGAAAGAATATTTGGGAATATGGGCGTAGTTACTTCTCTCCAAACTTCTTCCTGCTGTATGAGGGCGCTGTCAATCAGGTCTTTCATGGTGTATCCTGTTTATCTCAGTCACCAGTTGAGTGAAGTAATTTTCTGAAGGTGTTCACAGTGCCCTTCAGGAGGGCGTGGTCTATCAAACCACATTGGTGTAGAAGGAATCCACAGGGTCCCATCCTCTGTGAAAACAAAAGAAGAACCTCCTTTCCAAAGCACCATATCCTTAGACCCAAATTTTAAAGCCATTATGCCTTTGTAATAATACCCATGCTGGTTTAGCTTAGCAGCCCAGACAATGAAATCTCTCTCTGTACTTAGTTCCTTTACAGTTAAAAAATTTAAAGAAAACATAATAAAATACATAATCCAGACATTCTGTATATTTTCCATCTTTATGTGTCTTATTTTTTTTCTAATCTTTGACTATCTGTACTCTGTCTCTTTAAAGACTTTACCCTTTTTTTTAAAGGCATTAACATTATTTTATGACTCTCTACACTCTTTTTGTTTTTTCTCCCAAGCCTACATATTTTATCTAACAGTATGACCCATTTAGAGGTCTTTTATTTCTGAATATGTCCTATTGTGAATCTGTAATTCTTCAATGTACAGGAACAGTTTTGCTTTGCGTTTTTAAAATGCTAAACTCTTAAGAATCTAAGTTGCCACGATCCCAGGTCAAATACAGGTACTGCCTGCTTGCTCCGCCCAGTCCAACATGGCGGAGGCGCTTGTGTCTCTGAGCTGTGCACAGCCTTAATGGCTGCGGAAATCCACCATGGTCTCCCGCCTGACTAAGCCTGATCCCGCCGTCTGCCCAGGCAGGAAGAGCTGAGCAAAGGCAGGGTCTCAGCTACTTTCTTCCCGATCCCAACCGGACACACAAACATCCGGGCCCACAAATGCTCCATAGCCGGAGTTTGCACTGGCGGCAGGGCCCAGGAAGCCACGTTCTAAAACCGCGCACCTTTTTTCTGCTATTTTGTATTGCCGAGTCAGGAAATCTCTCTGCAGCATGCAAACAGCAAAAAGCTGTGTTAAACTCTCTCTCTTTTTTAAGCCATCTCAGGTTTTTAAGTGGATTCAGTCCACGTTGAGGAGCCAATCTGTTGTAATAAGGGGCTCGGGCTGCATTCCCGGCGCCGGGCCCCTTGTGCCATCCGGCTCCCAGTGTGTGTATGTATGTCCATCCTGTGCTGGAGAAGCATGGCGTCTGCTACACTGCCTTCTCTCTCACAGCATTCCCTTCTATCTACTCCACCCACCTAAGGGTTGTCCTACCAAAAGGCCAAGGCAGTTTTTTTTATTTAACCAATGAGGGCAATATACAAACAGAAGACCCTCCTACACCACCCCTAAAGGAAGATAATGCATATTATTGGTGGTTATAGTAGTAGTTTTCATGCTTTAGCAAGTGCTAAATGAATACCTTCACTGGAGTGAAGAGTCCACATCAGACTCATAAGTTTGCCAAATGTTTTTAAAGATTGTTCTTCATATCAATAATAGGAATTATTATTCTGTCATGTGTAGTATATTGTTCATTATGATAAACAAATTAGAAGGCAAAAGAGTATTTTTAGAAGAGAACTATTAAATATTTCATTTGCCAACTATTTAAATAATTATACATACCAAAATTCTTACATTGTTCTAGTCAATTATCTTATTTGTCAAATCAAAGCAAGCTTTTATTAAAATATTAAGTACTGATCAAGATAGAATTTGGTCAGGACCATCATCTGAAAACTTTCCAGTTATATGGCTCAGGGCATGTGTAGTTGAGGCTTATATGGACAAATTCCATAGGCTATTGTACTTTCCCAAGAGCCTTTGCTATTATTTTCCAAGAACTACAAATCCCAGAATTCCAGGAAGTTACCTGGTCCTTGGGCAGGTGGGATTTACAAATTAACATAAGGTTTAATATCACACACCCACACCCCCAGTCAAGTTCTTGACTCAATGATGGGTACTAGTTTATATTTGGATCTAATAACTATCGGCTTAATCTTACCCAGATCGGAATTATTTTGTAGCTAGCTATTGATAGAATAGCCAGTAGTAATAAGCAAAAGTCAAAATGTCAAAGGCTCTGCAGTTAATAATATACTTTTGTTCTGCATATAGCAGCCCAAGTGTCTTATCATATTATAGAACAATTTTAGTTAATGAATCTACTTGTTGATAATCTGATTCCATTTTTTGATATATCAAATGACATGATAGGTAATGATTTTATCCCCTATATCAGGGAATTTCGTTTTGACTTAGCAATTTTCAGGCTTTTATGTGGCAAGAATGATGTACTATCTTCTATAGCTGCTTCCATTAGCTAGTTATGCTAACAAACTCTTTTTTTAAACTGGGAAATATGAGAATTACAATTTTAATAATTCTGGGAGCTTTAAGTATCTTTAATTTTCAGAAAACTTACTATCCATTTTATTGTTAAAAACATAGGTGTGGTAGTACACACCTTTAATCTCAGTACTCCAGAAACTGAGGCAACCAGACTTCTATGAGTTCAAGACCAGCTTCATCTTCAGAATGAGTTCCAGGTCAGCTATGACAACAAAGTGAAAACATCACCTCAATTTTTTGTTACACTATTTATCTCTGTGTTTGATATGCTCTCTCTATATATGTCTCATCTTTGTCTCCTCCTCTCTCTGGTATGTGTATTTGTGTGTGTGTGTGCACATGCACATGTGCACTTGTGCAAGTATGCACACGCATGAACATGCACACATGGAAATTAAAAAAAAATTACAGAAGTCCATTCTCTTCTTCTACTATAGAGGTTCCAAGGATTGAATTAAGGTCACTAATGTTGGTAGCAAATACCCTTACTGGCTGAACTATATTATTTGTCTTGTTTATTATTTTGAAAACAAAATTCAAAAATCTTAAGTAATTCTGTAAGTCCATTTGGTAATGCCATTTAAAAATGGGAAAATATTTTTTCATTTATGATGAATATATCCATTTATTAGATATGTATATGTATATACATATGCAAACATGCATACAAAAATATAAATTTCTTTATTTTATAACTTTAGCAAAGTAGTAAAATTACAAGAGCTACAGTTCTAACTGGCTTATATAAATATGCTAACTCTCTTTTTTGCCCTGCTCTTATATTTGACTGGGATTATGTTTCTGACAGTTGGAACAATTTCAAGTTACCTACTAAATGTGAATGCTAATGTGATTACAGTACTTGTAGAAGAGACTAAGATTTTCCTTTGATGTGCAATATTAAAGAAAAAGTGAAGTGATATTTCATTTATATATTAAAAAAAAAGCTTGCCTGAAGATCAGAGGGTGAAACAGCCAAACTGATCAGCTTTATAGACCAGGCAGTGATGACAGACATCTTTAATCCCAGATGCCACTCTAGTTCTCCATAGAAACTGGGCAGTAATGGTGCATGTCTTTATTCCCAACACTAGAGAAGAATATATGATGGGAGGAGACAGCTCTCACACACAGTCTCATTCTCAGATTCCTGGAGGCAGGATCAGCATTTCATAGTGAGGTAGTGGTAAAAGCCAGTGACCGGTTGTTTTGCTTTTTTTACCTTCAGGTTAAGCCCCAATATCTGTCTCTGGGTTTTTATTAATCATGCTACATTTGGTATACAATGTTTGGAGTATGAGTATGAATTCATGAAAAAGCCATTTGTTTGAGAATTTTTAGGCATTAGCACATGCCAAAGCAGGAGTAAAACCTAGCCACCTGGGTTTGGGAGAAAAACTAGTGCTCTCAGCTCCCATTTGCCTGGTTTACCTTTCTCTCCTGCTCCACCCATCCACCCATTGGTTCCTGTGATACCCGTGACTTGTTGCCACCCTTTGTGCCACCCACATGGCTCCCTGTGATTCTTCTTGCAGCTTCTTATGGCTCCTGAAGAACCTGTGGCTTTCTCCCAACCCCATGTGCAGTTCCTACACAGATATTGTGTCTTCCTGTGGCTCCTGTGGCTTCTGCATACCTGCTACATGGCTGTCATGACGAGCATCTCTTTAATAAAAATCTGTTTAGTAAGGTTTAGAGTTCTTCTTAGTGACATTGTAACATGTAGGACAAGAGCCTCAGCATCTTTGGACTGCTTTAACAGTGTAACTGTGACACCTGTTGCCCACATCATTATTATACCTTAAAATTCTCACCTGCTGTCCTACTTCATTATTACACCTTAAAATTCTCACCAGACCCAGGATTTTAATGGCAGTAAGTCATCTGATAATTGCAGACAATATCACCATCTAAGAATTTAAAATCCTTTTTGTTTCTACTATGGAGGGAATTCTAGAAGATGTATATTATCTATATGTTACCTATATATTTCTAACCATAGCTGCTATTAGTTTGATACTTGATATTATACCCTTAAATAAATGGTTTGATAATAGAGTCAAGAATAATAAACTTTTAGAAATGATACAGATTCTAGAGATTAGTAATGAGAAGTTGGCTAAAGGGATTCATAACATTTAAAACAATAATCATAATTTGACAGGCAAAACTCAATCCATGTCAACAGATTGTGAATCCTTACAGATTGGTATTGAGAGAATATCTGGAACAGTTCATACTGTTGAAATTGACAATCAAAATCATTTAAAAAATTATGACAGTCTAGCAGATAAAACATCCCTCCTGGAAGGCAATCTACATGTATACAATACAAATAATCTCTAAGGATGAGAAGACATTATTAATGGAGAAACTTAAAGACTTTGAATCATATGTACATACTGAGAGCCAGAGATTAGATTAAATCATTAGAAATATTCACAGGCCAATAAATTCAAACTCTACAGATGACATGGCTACATAGATTTGAAACTGTTGAACTTTCCAGAACTGATAAGCAAGGAGATGAGGTACAGTAAAAAAGACAGTTGTAAAGACTTAATATCACCAGAACCTCTTAGGGTCAGAGATGACTTACCAAGAGTTTTAGCCACATATCCTGTTATTATTTCTGAATAGTATATACCCAAATGAATATACAGAATATAAATGGAAACCTATAAATATAGAAGATCTAAATGATATTAAGGAAGTCATAATTTCTTACGGCATGCATTCACCAACTGTGAGGCAGGCGGTAAAGACATATGCTTCAAGAATGAATGGCTTTAATTAGTCTCAGCTATATTAGAGCATGGTCCACAGCTACAGTGGAAGATTTATTGTAGAGAGGAAGCCACGACTCTTGAATATCAAGGGAGAAGCAGAGATTTTGAGCCCTCCCAAGATCAAATTCTTGGAGAGGGCTGCTATGCTGATTCTATAGTCAAGCCATATACAATGAACACATCTTTTCCCTATGTTGTATAGCAGCCTTGAATACTTGGGACTATATTCAAGAACTAGGAAATATAAATGAATCATATCCTAAGGATACACAAGGCCCAAGAGAAACATTTAGTTACTTTTTCCAAAGATTAGCTAATGATATCCAAATAGGGGTAGGACATCCAGAAGCTAGACAAGTATTCACTGAAGCTCTGGCTTTAGAAAATGCTACTGTAGAATACAAAAGGATAATTTGGCCCTGAAATGTAAGATCAGCATCATTGGATGAATGGATTCTACACATAGCAAATGTTGAGTACTTTGACTATAACACTGAGGAGTGGGTGGGAGAAGTGATTTCCAAAGGTATGAAGAGACATCAAAATGCAAAATGTTTTAATTGTAGTAGAATAGGCCATCTGAGAAGGGATTATAAACAGGGAGGTTTTATTATTATTGTTCCTTTGGGAATGACTCAAATAGAAAGGCATCAATTTTCTCGATTATGTAGAAGATATGGCAAAGGCTGGCATTGGAACAATGAGTGTAGATCAAAAACAGAAAAATAAGACATCCCATTACCATTGTGAAACTCCTGGGGGGGCCTCTTGCAGGCCTCCAGGTCAAACATAGTCCAGTTATTTCCAGTTATTGTAGAGGACACTCCTCTTCAAGAAAACCAGAAAATCTAGTGCCTGTTTTCTTTCTTTTTTTTTTTTAAAGAATATTGCTCTGAATGATAGAATAACCATAGAGGATGCATCGAAAATTCCAATAGAAAATGGAAAAAAGTTTATTTTCGCAGACTTATATAAGTGATCAAAAAACCGAAGATGAGAGTATGAGTAACTAACATTATAAAATAAGGATTATTAGACTGCAGTCAGAGGCTGTTTTTTTTTTTCTGGCCACTCAGATCCAAATAATCACACACACAAAAATGATATTAATTACAACATTGTTTGGCCAATGCCTCGAGTGTATTCCTAGTTATATCTTATATCTTAAATTAGCCCATTTCTTGTATTTTGTGTATCTCCAAGTGGCTGTGGCATTATTTCATTTTCTACATGACTTGTTTCCTCAGCAGTTGGGTGGCATCTTTCTCCTTCAGTAGCTACATGGCATCTCTTTGATTAAGCCTACTCTCTACATATATCTCTGTTCAGGTTCCGTGCCTGGCTTTATTCTGCTCTGCTACAGGCCAAAGTAACTTCTTTGTTAAACAGTGGTAATAAAACATATCCACAGCATACAGAGGGAAATCCCACATCATGTCCCATTTTCTGTTTAAATAAAAAGGAAAATTTTAATTTTAACATAGTAAAATTATACATAACAAAAGAGGTAACAAGCAAGAATTTTAGTTATAATAATTCTTTGTGAACTTAAAGTTTCATATCTAATTTATCTTTTATCATAACTAAAGAAAACTGTAACTATCTGTCTTCACCTCCATCAAAGCCCCAGAAGGGTATAATATTACCTAAGTAAACAGGAATTGCATTGTAAGTAACTTCCAAAACTCTAGAATTGACAGAGACATCATGCTGCCTGGAAAGTCATTGAAAGTTTTTTTCTAATATTGGGGCACCCATCTTCAGATTATATGTCCATAGTATCTGACATACTTTTCCAGGAAACAGGAAATTTGAAAGACCATTTTACCTCTATTGGCATGTTGTCAGTCAATTTCTTCTGTGTCCTGCAGAATGTCTGACAGACTCTTTCATGAAGCCAGAATTCTGAAAGACTATATTATCTTAATGAGGTAAGTTCAACAGTCATTTTTCTGTGGCTCCTCCCTGCCTAGTTTATATAGCATACCATCAAGTAGTCCAGCCAAGAGGATTTTCTTGCCCAAATGGCTAGCCTTGTCACATTGAAGGCAAATTCCATAGCAAGTTTCTTAAATGCCCATTCACCTCTCTGAAGTAATTGGTATTGCCAGAAGCCAACATATCTCATTGTTGAGAAAATTCTAAGTTCTTAAAACACTTTAAGTACCATATTTCATAGGTTTTTGAAGTCTTTAAGATAATAGATTTAACCGAAATATGTAACTGTATATTTAGAAAACATAGCTAATGTAAGTAAAATTTATTATAGATGACTATTTATCTGTATTTCTTAATTATATATTATATGTTTAAATGTTCTGTATAAACATAATACCTTAAAAAGAATATATATATATATATTATATATAAAACAAAGCTGACCTTAAATTTGTATCAAGACAAAGATCCATACCAATGTAAACTATTCATCTCTATAACATATCTCCCCTTTTTATTTTAAGAAGAGATTGACTATGACCAATAATGATTTTATAATCAATGCCATTTAAATAAAAACAAATATTTATAAGCAATCATTTTGGAAATTTTGGCATAGTATTCTCCAACTGCTTCTGCTGTTTATTTTTTAATGTATTATTAGAGTTCATGGAGACCTTTGGAGGGGCTTTTTGTTCCATCAAACCACATTAGCCTGGAACAATTTTATAGGTTCTCATTTTCTATGGAAACAAAAGCAGACTCTCTTTTCCAAAGTAATATATCCTTAAAATAAGATTTTGAAGTCATAATACCTTTAAAATATATATGTTGGTTTAGCTTAGCAGCCCCTGGGATAAAATGTCTCTCTGTAGTCAAAAAATTCAAAGAAAACACAATGATATGTATAATCCATATTATTTGTGACTTTTCCATATTTTCCTGACCCATCATGATTTTTTAGTTCCATTTTCCTTTAAGAACCTTAGTTTAATATCCTTACCTTATTTTTTTAATCTATGACTCTGCCTGTCTTTTAGCCTCTCTGGTGTTAAACACATGCACATTTATCAAACTTGCTTTGGCCTGCTTAGAGGGCTTTTTTGTCTTAATCTGTCTTTACTGTATATTGGTAATTCTTTTTTGACCAGGAGCACTATTTTAAAATTATAAACAGCATAGTTAGGAATATTGCTGCAGCTTTACCTTTTGAATACAACTTTTACAAGATGGTAGAGGTATTTTTACCTTATTTGCTAGCCAAGCTCACTGTCCCAGCTCCAGGGATGCAGAGTGTTTATGTCACCATTAAGCAACTAGTAGCACTCTGCTCAGAAACCTTACAGGACCTCCCAAAAGAGCAGGAGCTAGCCAGCATAAACCAAGAAACCATTTCTTAAAGGGGCCCCAAAACTTTTGCTGCTAACACTGAATCAGGAAGCCTTCACTAAAAGAACCATGCCTCTTCTTGCCTTCAGCAAATAGACCCTATCTGAACGTATGTGGATACCAAGAAACTGCACTTTGCTTGCATTTTTTTGTGGATCTAGAAGCCCTTTTACTTTAATCTTATGGGAATCCATGCCAGATGGTGGCAACCATTTCATAGATGAAGGCTTATTTTTCATTACCTGGCCATCCGGACCTGAATAATTACACAAACTATATTAACTACAACACTGTTTGGCCAAAATCTCAAGAGTACTTCTAGATAGCTCTTATGTCTTAAATTAATCCATTCAATTAATCTGTGTATCGCCACGAGGCTATAGTATTACCTCATTTTTTATATGTCTGATTCCTCAGCATTTGGCTGGCGTCTTTCAATTTAGAACTGCTGTAGGAAGTCTTACAGTCAGTGGTTACCTGCCCACAGGGGCATGGCCTCTTATACTATTTATGCTGACATAGAGCATGCATCTGGCCTCCTTTTTGGCTGCCGGATTTGGTTTCTGTTCTCCATTCCAGCAGAGGACTCTAATTTGTGAGTCTGCCCCTAAATAAATAACCATCTATTCCTCAATTCTGAGCTAGTGTGGAATATCTTTTAAACATAATTCTTCATAGCACTGTTTGGCCAAAATCTCAAGGGTACTTCTAGATAGCTATTATGTCTTAAATTAATCCATTCAATTAATCTGTGTATCACCACAAGGCTATAGCATTATCTCATTTTTTACATGTCTATTTCTTCTGAGGTTGGCTGGCATCTTTCAATTCAACAGCTACATGGCATCTCTTTGACTTTGCCTATTCTCTCTTTATATCTTGGTTTGGATTTTCTATCTGACTTTATTCTGCCCTACTATAGGCCAGAGGGCTTCTTGATTAAGCAATGGTAATAAAACATATTCATAGCATACAGTGGAGAAGTCTACATCATTAGACACAGGTGCAGATGTGCCTACTATTACTGCCAAATCTTGACAACTGAAATGCCTCTTCAGGGGGCAGATGTTATATTCCTAGGAATTGGAACCCTATCTCAGTTAAAACAAAGCAAGAGATGGGTTTAATGCATAGGGACAGAAGGATAGAGATGAAGGCTAAGGACATATATGGCTATTATAGCAGTGAATATATGGGGTCATGATCTGTTGCAGCAATGGAATACCCAGAAAAACATTCCTACAGTCTCAGAGTAGATCATAAACCAACTCATGTTTCTGGGAAGGATATTATAAGGTACTATAAAAAACATTCACTGATCATTCAGGCTGTACAAAGACACAGAACAACTGGTGAACTCTCAGAGGTACTCATAGTCCTACCTTTAAAATAGTAAATTAAGAAGCCTATATGGGTTAAACAATGACCCTTAAGAAGAGAGAAACTGCAAGCTTAAGAACACCTTGTACAGTAGCAACTAGATGCTCAGCATATTGAAGAATCAATCAGCCTTTGCAATTCTCTTCAATCTCTTGTTAAAAAGGAATCTGGAAAATGGAGAATGATAACAGATTTAAGGACTTAAATAACAACAACAACAACAACAGCAACATAATAATAATAATAATAATAATAAATAGTAAGTTGATTCAGCCAATAGGCTTTCTGCAATCTGGCATTCCTTAGCCTTCTCTGTTACTTAAAGAATGGGCACTTATTGTTATTGATTTAAAAATTTGTTTCTTCATCATTCGTTTATACAAAAAAGACAGTGAAAAGTGTCTACTTATAATAATTCTCAGCCTGTTAAAAGATATCAATAGGAATTTCTCCCCCAGAGAATGTTAACAAGCCTCACCCTGTACCAGTATTTTCTAAGTCAGTCATTGGAAATGATAAGTAAGCAATTTTCTGAGTCTATTCTTTTCCATTTCCTACATGGCATTTTACTATCTGATTCAAATATAGAAACTTTAAAAAGAATGCTTGAAGAAATAAAGAAAAATTTGTCTTATTGAGGATTACAGATTGCTCATGAAAAAAATACCAACCAAAACTCTATTAATTATTTAGGCTATAAAATAGCTTTACAGAAAATTAGCCCACAAAATGTGTAAACAGAGAAAGATTGATTACAGACTCTTAATAACTTCCAAAGATTGCTAGGAGACATTTCCCATATATGGTCCACTATTGGGATAGGTCCTGATGACCTGATTCATTTAAACATATCCTTAGATGGTGAAAAGTATTTAAATAGTCCCAGTGAATTACCAGCTGAACCTGAGAGAGAATTGACTTTGATCAAAGGTGAGTTGCAGAAGGCATATGTGGATTGTGTGGATCCAAATCTTAACTGCATTCTAGTAGTATTACCCTCCAACCATTTCTCTACAGTCATTTTAAAGCAGAGGGAAGATAATATTTTAGAATGGGACAATTTATCACATAAACTGGGTAAAAAATTAAAAATTTATGTGGAAAAGGTCTCTGAGTTAATTCTAAAAGGAAAATGGAGACTTCATCAATTAGTAGGAATAGTTGCATCAGAATATAGTACTTTTTTATTTTATTTAAACAAGTAAACAAATTCTCTCCACCTAACTCCCACCCAACACCCAATCTACTCCTCAGAGAGGGTAAGGCACATTGTTTGGGATAGTCCAAGACCCTCCGTACTATATCTAGACTGAGCAAGGTATTCATCCAAAGAGAATGGGTTCTCAAAAAGACAGTAAAGCAGTAGGGTAAATCCTGGTGCCACTTCCAGTAGCTCAGCAGTATGCCCTTGCCATACAATTGTTACCCACATTCAGAGGGTTTGGTTTGAACCTATGCTGGTTCCTTCCCTGTATGACTGGAGTTCATAAGCTCCCATTAGTTCAGATAAACTGTTTCAGTGGGTGTCCCCATCATGCTCTTGACCTCTTTGATCATAGTCTCACTCCTGTCACTCTTCAACTGGACTTTAGGAGCTCAGCCTAGTGCTACACTGTGGGTCTCTGCTTCTCTTTCCATCGGTCACTGGATGGAAGTTCTATGGTGACATTTAAGATACTCATCAATCTGACTATAGGGCAAGGCTAGTTTGGGCACATGCTTGTCTATTGTTTAGGGTCTTAGCTGAGGTCATCCTTGTAGATTCCTGGGAATGTCTCTAGTGCCAGGTTTCTTGCTAGCCTGATAATGGCTCCCTCAATCAAAATATCTCTTTCCTTGCTCTCATCTCTGTTCTTCTTCCATCTCCACTGTCCTGTTTCCTTAAGTTCTCTTCCCTACTCCCTTCCTCTTCTGCCTTTTATTCCCCCACCCCCGTGTTCTCATTTTTGTCTGGAGATCTTATTTATTTTACCAAAATATCACCCTTCACAATAGCCACAAAAATATTAAATATCTTGGAGTAACACTAACCAAAGAAGTAAAAGACGTGTTCAACAAGAACATTAAGGCTCTGAGGACAGAAATTGAAAACGGTACCAGAAAATGGAAAGATCTCCCATGCTCTTGGGTAGATGGAATAAACATAAAAAATGGCAATGCTACTAAAAACAATCTATAGATTTAATGAAATACCCATCAAAATCCCAAAATAATTCTTCACAGACCTTGAAAAAACAAATTTGTATGAAAAAGCAAAGCAAGAAAAAACAGATAGCCAAAATAAGCATATACAATAAAAGAACTTCCACAGGTATCACAATTCCGGACATCAAGCTCTATTACAGAGCTACAGTAATGAAAACAGCTTGGTATTTGCATAAAAATGGAGCAATTGACCAATATAATTGAATCAAAGACCTGGATATTAATCCACATTTCTATGAACACCTGATTTTTGACAAAGGAGCTCAAATTATACAATGAAAAAAAAAGAAAGCATCTTCAACAAATGGTGCTGGCTTAACTAGATGTCAAAATATAAAAGAATGCAAATAGATCCACATCTATCCCCATGTACAAAACTTAAGTCCAAGTGATTTAAGACCTCAATATAAATCTGACCATACCGAGCCTAACAGAAGAGAAAGTGGGAAGAATCCTTCAGTGTGTAATACCAGTAGCACATGCACTGAAAGCAAAAATAAATAAATGAGACCTCCTTAAACTGAGAAGCTTCTGTAAAGCAAGGACACAATCAATAATACAAAAAGGCAACCTACTGAATGAGATAAGATCTCCAACAACCCTACATGAGAAAGAAAAGTGATCTCCAAAATATATAAAGCACTCAATTAACTAGACATCAAAATTCTGAAAAATCCAATAAATGTGGGGGTACAAAACTAAACAAAGAATTCTCAACAGAATCATCTCAAAGGGCCAAAAGACCCTTATGGAAATGTTCAACGTCATTAGCCATCAGGAAAATGCAAATCAAAATGAATCTGAGATAGCAGCTTAAACCAGTCAGAAAGGCTAAGCTCAAAACACCAAAGATAGTACCTTTTAATAATGAGAAAAATGAAAAATTATGGGATGAAATTGAACCTTGGCAAAGAGCTTTAGTAATTTTTTTTTGGAGAGATTAACAACAACTATCCCCAAAGCAAGAGAATTCAACATATAAAGAGAACTTACTGAATCCTTCCTCAGATTGTACAGGACTCTGTTGTTGGGAGGCTACTTGTTGGTTCCCAGCTGCTTGGCATCTCAAACCCAAAATAATCATACAGCAACTGTATTAAATGAATCACTGTTTGGCCCATTAGCTCTAGCTTCTTATTGGCTAACTCTTTCTTCTTAATTTAACCCATTTATTAATCTGTGTTATCACCACGTGGCTGTGGCATCTGTCTCTGGTGAGAGATACATGGCTTCTCTCTGACTCTGTCTTCTTTCTCCCAGCATTCACTTTAGTTTTCCCCACCTACTTAAGTTCTACCTTATCAACAGGCCAAGACTGTTTCTTTACTCACTAACCAATAAAAGCAAAACATAGACAGAAGGACTTCCCACACCTTTTCCCCTTTTCTGTTTAAACAAAAAAGAAGGCTTTAACTTTAACATAGTAAAATTACATATACCAAGACAGTTATCAAGTAATAATTATAATTACAATGTTTATATCTACTTTATATTTTGTCATATCTAAGGAAAACTATAACTATAAATTCTTCAACTCCATCAAAGACTCCAGGAGGATATAATATTATCTAACTAAACAGAAATTACAGTGTAAGCCCCTTCCAAAACTCTAGAATTGACAAAGGCTTCATGCTGTCTGGACAGCCACCCAAAGTTTTTTTGTATTGTTGGGGCATCCCTATTTAGCCTGCAGGTCTGTAGTATCCAGCAGAGTTTACCATGAAGCAGAAAATTTCAAAGACAGTTCTGCCTATATTGGCAGTTTGTCAGTCACTTTTTTCCATGTCCTGCAGAATGTCTAGCAGACTCTTTCATGAATCAGGAACTCTGAAGGATGGTATCACCTTTAGGCAAGTTCAGCAGTCATTTCTCTGCAGGACCTGCATGTCCAGGTCATCAAGCAGTCCAGCCAAGAGCAGTTTCTTGTCAAATGGTCAGCGAACTACATAAGGAGCCTCTTCAATGCCCATCATGCTCTTGCAGTAGCTTGGTGCTGCCAGGAGCAAATGTGTCTCACTGTCATGAAAAGTCCTAAATTCTTAAACATTTTAAATGCCATATTCTGAAGGTCTCTGAAAGATTTGAAGAATACCTATCTAATTGAAATATCTCCATACATTTAGAAAATCTAACTAACATGACTAAAAGCTTGACTATTACAGATTACTCTCCATTAATCTATATTCCTTAATTATACATTACATTTTTAAATGATCTGCACAAATGCAATATCTTAATCAAGAGCAGAAATATACATATAACAAAATTGATCTTAAGTTTGTATCAATATACCAAAATACATACCAATAAAAATCACTATAGCATATACCCCTTTAAATGTAAAGAAACATTTATAAACAATATTTAGGAATATGGGCATAGTTCTTCTCCAATCTGCTTCCTGTTTATTGGGTATAACAATTTTTTGAGGGGTGTTCAAGGTGACCTTTCAGGAGGTCTTGGAACATCAAACCACATTAACCTGGAATGAATCCACAGGTTTTCATCCTCGGTGGAAACAAAAGAAGAACCTCTTTTCCAAAGTAACATATCCTTAGTCTCAAATTCTGAAGTCAAGAAACCTTTAAAATATCTATGTTAGTTTAGCTTAGCAGCCCATACAACGAAATATCTCTCAATAAGTAGCTCTTTAACAGTCAAAAATCTCAAAGAAAACACAATAATATACATAATCTCGACTTGCTGTATATATGCCAGTCTTATGTGGCTTGTTTTTACTCTATTACCTTTTAATATTTATTTTATTGTTTTTACTACTTTAATATATGACTGTCTGTACTCTGTCTCTTTAAAGACTTTACCTTTTTTTAAAAAATCATTTAATTCTTTTTATAACTCTCTATAATCTTTTTCTTCTCTCTCCCAAGCCTACATACATTTATCCATTATTGTGACCTATTTAGAGGGCTTTTCCATCTTAATTTGTTTTTATTGTGTAACTGTAAGCCTTTTCTGACCAGGACAGCTTCTTAAAATGCTAATACTTCTTTAAAAATCTAAGCTGTGGCATTACTAGGATATATACTGTACTTTCTGTTTGCTCCACACAGTCCAACATGGTGAAAGTCTGCTAACTGCCTCTGCAAGCCTTGCACATTGCCCCAGTTCCAAGTATATAGTGGCTCTATATCAAGCCATTAAGCAGTTGTAGTGCTCTGCTAGTTTGCACTCGCAGCACAGCCTAACCCAAGAAGCCACAGTTTAAGACCAGCATGGCTTTTGTTTTGCTACTGATGAATCAGGAAAACTTCTCTTAAAGGAGCTGCAACATGCTATCAGCAAACAGCAAGAAGCCATGTTAAACTCTGTAGTTTTGTGTCTAGAGTTCCTTTTCAAGCTTTCTCAGGTTTTTAAGTGGACTTAGTTGGCCATGTGGGTGCCATTATTTTTTCCAGAGGGCTGCTTGTTGGTTCCTGGATGGTCAGCCCTGAAATGATCACACAGAAACTATATTTAAATCACTGTTTGGATAATAGCTTAAACGTATTTCAGCTTAATTATTACATCTTAATTTAACCCATTTCCATTAATCTGTGCATAGTCACGAGGTGATGGCCTACCAGCAAAGTTTCAGCATGTCTGTCTCTGGCAGTGGCTCCATGGCTTTTTTGTGACTCTGCCTTCTCTCTCCCAGCATTCAGTTTTGTTTTCCTCGCCTGCCTAAGTTCTTTACTATCAACAGGCAAAGGCAGTTTCTTTATTCATTAAACAATAAAAGCAACACATAGACAGAAGGACCTCCCACACCAGGACCCACCAATAACTGGAGCCCTTACAGTCTATACTGATGCAAATTAATTTGGAAAGGCAGGTTACAAATCATAAAATTTAAGTAAAGTGAAGAAAAGCCCTTATGATTTTGTCCAAAATTCAGAAATATATGCTACTCCCAATGCAAGGACAAGAAATAGATTCAGGACCTTAACAGAGCAAGCTAGACTAGTTAATTGGGTGATTTCTGGATTCAGAATTAAATCTTGCATCTGTAACTAAGGGGGAGAGCAGTTGAGAAAGACATACAATGTCAACCTTCTCACATATAAATATGCAGATGTGTGCCTGTGCTCTGATGTGCATATGTACACACAAATGTGAACATGTATACACATATGCACAACATCCACATATATACTAAAACAACACAAAGGAAAATAAAGGAAAAGCTCAAGTTTTAGAAGAATCTGCTAAAGTCCAAATTATTATTTATAATATTTGTGCATTTTGATATATTTGAAGAGCTATGTTTCACAGTGTTATAACATATGCTTTATAATAATGGGAGTAAGTAAGTAGCCAGTTAAGTAAGAATGGACATGAAATTAGGCTAGTATTTAAAAAAAATGTTAAGAAGTCTTAAAATTAGCTGTGGAGAATCCCAATTATTTTAATAGTAAGAGGTGTTTTCAATAAAAAATTGAAGAAGTCTACTTTCAGAAAGCTTACCAATGGAGAAGAAAATAAAATCAATCTTGCATTCCATTTAATAAAATGGGATAACAGCATTTTATGTTTGCACAGAAACATTCATGGAGGACAGGACTAGTTTTCTTTTGCTCTGAGAGACTCAAATTTCATAGCCAAGTATCTGAGACACTGACATAAACCCTTTAGTGAAGGCAGTGAATTCTGAGGATAGCACTTCATGTCATGGCCACAGATAATTGTCAAAACACATTTTTATTTTATAAGGGAAGATCATATTCAAGATATCCAGTAAAATTTCTTGAACTAAATAAAAAGAAAGGAAGGAAGATAAAGATCAAATATCATTTAAAATTAAACCTCTAAAATTCTAAATTATATTTCAATGCATAAGGAAATATATGATTTATTTTCTATAAAAATAGGGCAGGTTAACAACCAAAACATACTTGTGGAGGACCTAGCTTAGGGTTTTATGAGAGTCCTACCAGTGGGAGTGGTTAGGTTTCTGACCCTTTTGCCTGCTTTTGGAACTTATTTACTCTGGGATAAGAAATCTGAAGAGTGGGATATGGGTATGCAGTACTTTTTTGATGTCTGTCTTTGAACATCAGAAACAATATTACATGGAAATAAAAGAACGTCTTATTATGCTATAATTGTGATTCTATTACACACTGTATCTTCAATCTTCATTGTTTATATATCCCCTGGGTGAGCCTCAGCTTGATCATCTGAAATGTATGTACAATCATTCTACCTATTTACAAACCTATTAACCTTTTTACAAAATTTAATTATGCAGTGTCATTCAAAATGTGATCCACAGAGAAAATGGTACATCATTTTGGTGCATGCAAATATTTTGAATGCATTTTTATTTTATTCTTTTGTAGTTACTTTTAAATGTTTTGATGTTTCCTTCCTCATTCATTTTTTCCTGATGACCATGATCCCATGTGATTTCTTTACAATTATTACCTCAGGTTTATGTATCCTATGTAAATAAATTGCTTGCCTTACTTTTATCCTTACAGTCTTAAATCATACTCACATTACTCAATTATCATAATAAAGAATATTATAATGAAATAAACAAAAACACATACAATAAGACACTTTAGTTCATTTCATACAATACAAAATACTTTATTTTTGCTGACTGATTAAGCTAAGGAGGGCTCATAAGGGCTTATAGAGACTGAAAAATCAAGTCTGGGACTTTCAAGGGTCTCTTAATACATCATCTGCATATATACTATGTCTGTTACCTTGGTGTTTTTATGGGACTTCTAACAATCGGAACAGGTTTGTGTCTTTGGAAGTATGGTTGTCACTGACTCTTTTGCCTGCTCTTGAGAATCTTTTCCTCCCACTGGCTTGCCTAGTCTGGCTTTGAGATGAGGGCCTTCAAATTGTCTCATTGTATCTTGTTTTGTTATGTTTGGTTTTTATCTCTTGTAGGCCTATTGTTTTCTGAAGAGAGATGTGGGGAGAGTTGGGAAGTGTGGAAGAAGGGAAATTGTGTCAGGATGTATTGTATGAGTATAGTGATATTTTGTTTGTGTTTTAATTAATAAAGCTTGCCTGATCAGAGTGAAATGTTAGCCACACTAGTCAGACATACAGGCCAGGCAGTGGTGGCAAACACCTTTAATCCCAGCAGTCACACTAGTTAGCCATAGAGGTTGGGCAGTGGTAGTGCATGCCATTAATATCAGCATTAGAGAGGAATACAAGGTAGAATGAGACAGGAACTTCCCCTCTTTTGAGTCAGGAGATATTGTAGAGATAAGAGCTCTCTAGCGGGTGGCTGCTTTCCTTTGATCATTCTGCTTCAACCCCAATATCTGTCTCTGATTTTTTATTAGTCATGCTATATATGAGATAAGAATCTATGTAAGAAATAAGAATAAAATCAGAAAAAATTGTCATTATACCTTAGTAGTTGCAAGTACCCAAAACTAAAAAATTAATTATAGTGATAAATAGAATAATACATAGTAACTAATGAAAGTCCTTTTACAAATATAAGGATGTATTGTCTAAGCAAAAATACAACTAGCCTGCATATTAACAAAATTGATAGGGGAAAACCAATTCTAAAGCTTCAGAAACAATATTTGGTGAGAGGCAATATGATTTTTCATGAAAATTCTGAGAAAACTATGAATTTAAAGGAACTTCCATAATATAACCTTGTTCAGTTGCAACATTGCTAAAGCTTTTACCATATTTGGACTAAAGCAAAAAGTCATTTATCTCATCAGTTCTATTTAACATTTTTCTGAAGGTTTTCAAAATTAAAGATAATGAATATGTCATAAGCACTGGAAAAGAAATGAAACTGTCATTTTTTCACAAATGACATGATTATACGTATAAAAACTCAGAGATTATCTTTACTCAAATACTAAATTTAATAGGATAATTTGAATATTATGCTTCTTGTAAGGTTTATCTGAACAATAACACAAAGCTATTTATATCTATTCACATAAATTAGAACAGTTAAAATTCTAAATGTTATTAAAGGTGTTATTTTCAAATATAAAAATCTTTAATGAATTTAATAGACTAAAGAAAATTCTTATACACTGTAATCCCCAAAACAGAAAAGGTGCAGAAACCACTTTAATAGACAGATGCTGTGAATTTCTCTAATCTTCAATAAAATTTCAATTATTCCATGAAAAGTACATATGTTTGGTATTCTTACAACTTATATGAAAATGCAATGAGGTAAAATTACTCAATAATCAATGAGTGATTAAGAAAATAAGACATGTAACATATATATAATACTGCAGAGAAAGAATTGAAATTCTATGATAATTTGCCCAGTATGATATTTTACAGTGATAGAAAGTTAAACAATGAACAGCTCCCAAATTGCCTTGTAGATGTATATTACAGAGACTTATGGAAAGCTGCATTATAATACATCCAGAAAAGTTTATTATCTTCTCTAAATTGTACTGGACCAAATAAGAATCTGCATGAAAATCTAGCTCATTGGTATGTAAAAGTAAAATCCTAGTTATTACCACTCTGTAAAATTGAAAATAGTTTAATATTTGATAGAAATATAGGAAAATTTGGGTCATATGGAGCGGGCAACTGTTTCTTTGACAGAATTGTAAGTAACATTCTCCATACATAAGTGATAGTGATAAAATATACATTTTTAAAATAAAGAGTTTGGAACTGGTCTGCTAGAGAGATAGGTCAGGAATTAAGAGCCCTACCAACTCATACAGAGATCTCAGTTAAATTTCCTATACCCACACAGTGGCTCACAACCATCTGTAACTCTAGGCCCTGGGAACCAAGTGCTCACTCTGGCCTCTCAGGTACTGCATGCTCATGCTGCACATACTTATAAAAAATGCAAATATTAATACAATAATTTTAAAACTTAGAAAGAGAATATAATTTGGGGCTTGGATCAAAGACCTGTGTTGGGATATTTATCATACACGCATGAGTCACTGGATTCAATTCCTAGCATAATGAAACAGCAAAATTGAAATTTAGAAATTGAATGTTTGCAAATTTCATGTTAAAAAAAACAAAGAATTAAGCTTCAAAGTAATAAAAACCACTATAGATGTTTGTGTTTGTGTGTGTGTGTGTGTGTGTGTGTGTGTGTGTGTGTGTGTGATTGGAGAGAGGGGGGAGTAATGTTGCATGTAATAAAGGTGCTTCTTTCAGAGGCAATAGATAATTTCAACAACACTACAAAAGTTTCATTTAAAATGTCATTTAGTAGGGTAAATGATGCATGCCACAGTGAACATGTGCAGGTCAGGAGACAACTTTCAGGATTTGTTTCTAACCTTCCATTCAAGTACTTAGATCTTCATAGCAAGGATGCAAGAACTTTTTACCAGTTGAGCCATTTAAACAACTCCCAACGATACATTATTATTTGTAGACTAAACATGTTTGTGGTCAGATATTCAAATGTGACAATATGAAGCTTCTGGAGCAGTGGTTCTCAACCTTCCTTACTGTGACACTTTAACTCAGTTCTTTGTGTCTTGTTTACCAACCATGAAGTTATTTTATTGTCATTTCATAACTGTAATTTTCTACTTTTATGAATTGTAATGTAAATATCTGATGTGAAGGATATTTGATATGTTACCCCTGTGAAAAGTTCATTTGTTCCTCATAGAGTTCATGACTCATGTGTTGAGAACCACTGGTCTATAGAGACCAAGGAAAATTATTGCCTTATATCTCATTAGGAAATGTAAAATACTAAGTTCATCACATGTAACAGAAAATAGGAACTGTAAACTTACTTAAATTTTCCTTTACATTATTTCTTATTATTTTTCTTACATGAGGTGTACATAATATAAACTAATAATTTAACAACTAATCATTGTCAACAACCCAGTAGCATTTAGTATATGCACAATATTGTACAATTATCATCACCCTTTTCTACTTAGAAAACATTTTTCATCATCTTGAAAGGAAATTTTATAGCCACAACCATCTAAACATAACAGTGTCCAATATATATTGAATATATGCACACATATACGTATATAGGATCAAAATTAGGTTTAGTTTTTAGAATGTATAGGTACTGAATCCTTTTTACTATATCCAGTAATACTGGTCTGTTTTTTTTTAAACTATTTCTGAAATGCATTTACAATTTAATTTCATTTGGAAGTTTACAACAATCAGTGACTAGCTAAAACACAAATAGAATTCTTAATCACTGTGTTTCTAACAAATCATTGTGGAAAACTCAAGTATTTTAGTTTTTTAACCTAAGGAGTTTTCAGACTCAGAATACACAGAACTCCCCACACCTCCCTGATAATACCACATAACCCCTTTCCTAGCCCCTGACTGGCAGATTATGTTTCCTTGTGAAGCTAGGAGATTTGGTGGGAGAAAGGAATCTCTATTGGCTTTAGCTTGTGAAGCATCTCTTTTTTGTTTACTGGCAAGGCTTTGAAACTGGCACCTCTGAAAACCCCATCACAAGGGACCCGGCAGTAAACCATTTTATTAATTGGTATGCTGCCTCTAGGGTTTGCAAAACTAGTAATATATTCTGGTGGTATCAGTGTAGGGGTAGATTTCCTTAGGAGTGTTGATTTTCCTTTAGAAAACAATAGCAAAGTATAAAGTGAAAAACTGTAGTCGCATTTATTTACACTAACCCCCTGTCTGCTAATCTCATCAGCTTGTGAAATCAGATCAGCAGTCCACCAGATTTTGTTCTCCTAATGGAGAGTAACAGAAGCTCTGCAGACTGTTAATTCTTCATTCCTCTCTTCACTTCTTCATGCTAATTTCTCTTTCCATTTTAATTCTACCAGTCTGTCTCTATCTTAATGGCTCCTGTTTCTAAGCAAATGCATATTTATTATGGAGTGTATTTGGTGTGCCAAATCAATGCTTTATGCTTTAAAGCTTAACATAAATGTAGCTAAATTTAATCTTCCTCTGGGGAGTAGGATACAGAGTGTGGGAAAGTTGTGGATGTATTTATACTTGTTGTGATTTCAGTTTACCTCTTCTCTTGTAACTTAGCTATGTAAAACCTCATAATTATAAAGGATCTCAGGAATGACATAGTAAGCAAGATTTAGTTTGTGCCTGAAGTTGTCAAATTAAAGAGAAACCAATTCCTAGTATTAGAGAATTATAGCACATTTGAATGCATAAAATCCAATTTTCTCATTTTGAATTTTGAAGGAAACTTACATGCCAAATATAATGGAAAGTCAATTAAGGTGGCACAGAAACTGAGCAACGATACTCTGCTGTGGATAACTGTAACTGTCTAAAGATCTGATTTGAAACCTATGGGGAGCATATAATCTGTGCTTAAAGCACAGATTATAAATGATTCAGGCATTGCTTTAAATATGCATGGAACAGTTGTTGTTGTCTTCATTACAGTGAATAAAACAAAGGTAATTTATCATTTCTATTTCATGGATGGAGAAATAGAGGAAAACAGCAGATATATGACTTGACCAATGTGCTATTATAGAGAGAAGTAATTAAAGTTTGCAGACTTTTAAGTCAGGCATTACATCTCCACAGACCAGACTGGGGGAAGCTCTGTAGATTTGGGAGTAAGCATTCAGGAGTACATGTGTTTAAGGTCAAAGCAATCTTCAAAGAGAAAATCATCAGGCGAGGATTGAAAGGAAGCAGAGGACAGCTGAGTGACCTTATGGTGAACTATAACAAAAAGACTGGAAGAAACAAAAAAGAAAAGAAAGAAGGGCAGCAAAGGAGGGGAAACAACACAAAAATCCAATGGAAATAAATGCCTGATCATTTTCTATTCACTCTAGCTAGCATCTGGCACAGTGATTTTAGTGAGATTTCCCTTGGCCCTTATAATAAATTGACTTACTTTCTTGATCATCCTGAAATAAATTTCTGTTACTGATTCCATATACCTGGAGGTCATTGAGCTAAATAAAGACCATAAACTACTACTTTATAATAAGGATACTTATTTTGTTTGTATTTAGTTTTCATAAACAATTACTTGAAGTTACATACTATAACAAGTAAGGAGATTGTAAGACCCCAGGAGTGGGGAGACTCTCACTCAAGTCTCACGATAACACGACCCCCCAAGAACTCACAAGAGACTTTCCTTGCTGCAATCACACAAGGTTTATTGACAGGAACCAGTGCACTGGGGCCGAGACTCATATCCCATGCAAGGGAGGAGTTTGACCCTGAGTAGCTGGGAAAAGGGATATTTAAGGGAAGAAACCATAACCCAAAGGGGGTAGGGAGGGCGTCACTGGAAAGTTCTGAAAATACCAGTGATAATCACCAGGGGGTAACTCTCCGTTTCTCAAGATTGTCCTCCAGATTATGGTCTAACTTTAGGGTCAGCCAGTTCTCTTACCTCTACTTCAGTCTGAAATGGCGATCCTGCCTCCAGGAATCTCAGAATGAGACTATGTGTGAGAGCTGTCTCCTTCCATCTTATATTCCTCTCTAGGTCTGGGATTGAAGGCGTGTAACCACTACTGCCCAGTTTCTATGGCAAACTAGTGAGACTATTGGGGTTAAATGTGTGTGTCACTATTGCTCAATTTTTAAGGCTAGTCAATGAGGATGTTTCATTCTCTGAATATCAGCCAAGCTTTATTTATTAAAATACAAATGAAATATCAATACATCACCACAATTAAATGTTTCTCCTTATAAGAGTTTCTGTGTTATTGGTGTCTGTTCATAGCAATAGAAACCCTAACTAAGATAGGCAACAAATCTACTGGTGATTTTCTGTCCACAGAAGTGTGACAAGCAGGTTGAACCAACTTGGTTTCTGGTATTTCTTATTGCAACTTTAGTAGACTAAGAAAGTTTTCATGCAAATATATCTGTAAATAGATAGTAAATTACCATACACAATTGGCTCCAGCTTAGCTCTTTCATTGGTCACACAATATCAGTAATCTTAAATGAGAACAATACAATATCTCCATTAGGATACTGAGTTTGAAATTTTATGTACTTAATTGTAAGAGCTTCTTGAGTAGGGGATGTTTGTTTTTTCATACCATAAAAGTGACCAATAACTAAAGAAAGAATAAACAAATGCCACTATTAAGTGATTTTTCCTTGCTTTCTTCATATTACAAGGCAAGATTAATTGGATCACTAAGGAAACAAAATGCTAGTATATCCCTCTGAATTATACAAGGTTGCACATTCTCAGCTGGAAACCATTATATGTGCATAACAACTAGTAACTTTTAATTCCATCATAGCTTCAGTAATTGGAAATCACTAGGCACAGCCTGATATTTTTAAGTTTTTTTTTTTTAAGATCACTACATTTACTTTGAGGAAAATAAGCATAAAAAAGATATACAAGACCATAGAGGAGGCATGAATAAAAAATTGACATTTTAAAAGCAAACAAACCAGAATTTATACATCCAAATGTGTGCTATCTTTCCAAATAATACCCTAGGGAAGATACATACACATTCCAATAATGGCCCCATTCTTCAAACTACACTTGGGATTATTCAATGGGAAATGATGGTTAAGTCAGATTAAAAAGCTGCATCTAAGGGTTATCTAAACCCGTGAAAGAAACACAAATACCTGTTGACACACCACACTATAAAATGTCAGATTAAATTCTAATTGGGCAATCTTATTAAAAATACCATTAATTGCTGTTTAATAACAAAATGTAGGTTCAAAATTAATAAGCATCTTACAAGATTGGAAGCTATAATAGAAACTGGTTAATCACTAAAATATTAAAAGTGGCTGTTTCAGAAACAAACTCCTTATTATTCTTTTTGTTGTAGTTGCTGTTGCAGTTTCTAAAAGGATGAAAGTGGTTATAAAAGGGCAGCAGGTGGCTCACTGGAGGTCACTATGCCTTTCATAACTGGTTGTGCTGTGTTTCTTCTAATCTACGGATGACTGGCTTTGGCTTCTGTTTTAAAGATAAAATTAGATAAATGCAGCATCAATTATTTTGAACTTGATCATATTTTGTGAAATTGCCATCCATTATCATTAGTACTAGGAATGTTGGTAGTATTTTCTTCATATATTTTATTTCTGTGTTTTTATATCCTACTAATTCCTTCCAGATTATTTCTTATACATGACTAAATTTCAAAATCATAATTAAACATTTTATTCTATGCAAATTCACACTCATATACTAAGTACTTTGCCTTGTCTATCCTTACTCCCTCATTCCACCACCACAATGCATCTTTCCCTAAATAACATGTCCAGTTTTTTAAATAACCTACTGAATCATATTATTGCTTCTCATATGTATATGAATGTGGAGTATCCAGTGACACACTGATAACTGGCTATAAAACAACTCCCCCCAAAGAAAAATGACTCTCCATCAGCTGTCACAAAATGCCAATGACTTTATATACAAAAATCTATATTCACATAAGGATATATATGTGTGGTGATATTTTGTTTTGATCTAACAAATAAAGCTTGCCTGAAGATTAGAGTCCAGATCTAACCACACTAGTTAACCACAGAGGTCAGGGAGTCATGGCACACACCTTTAATCCAAGCACTTGGTGAAGAGAGGTAGATGGAGCTCTGTGAGTTCAAGGCCATTCTGGGCTACATAAGATTGATCCAGTCTAAAAGTGAAACTGAGCTCACAACTTTGATCCCAGCACTTGGGATCCAATACCTTTAATTCCAGCACTAGGAAGATGGAGACAGGAGTGATATGGCTGAGCAGAGAAAGGAATATAAGTTGGATGGAGACAGGAGCTCAGGGCATTCAGTATGCATATTCATGGAGACAGGATCTTGCCATTTTGTTCTGAAGAACTGGGAGAGATAAAAGGTCTCTCTAGTGACTGGATCTGATCTTTCAGTATTTATCCTGACACCTGACTCCAGGTTTTTACTAATAAGACCAACTAGAATTCACAAAGCATGTGTGTGTGTGTGTGTGTGTGTGTGTGTGTGTGTGTGTGTGTGTGTGTGTACTTGCATAGTACTTACTCTGTTGGTTAAGTAGATAACCAATATATCAAAAAATATAAAATAATTTAAGTATGTAGAGGAGAGGTAGAACAAATGATATGTCTGGAGCCAAGAGATAAAAGGGGAAGGCTAGGTTAGTGGAAAAAATAAGAAGTAAGGAATGAACAATAAAATAGTTACCAAAATTCCCTTAGTACAGAAACAAAATGTTCTAAAACTGATAGCCATAATGGTGGCACAAATCATAACATGCTGAACCACTGGATTGCATACTTTCAGTGAGTGAATTATCTGACATGTGAATTGTATTTCAATAAAGCTGTTTCTTTACATAAGAAATTCCAACAGTGAAAATTTGTAAGGAAAATGCTAATTGAAATATGAACCCTTGGTGTTATCTGCATTTTAGTGAATAGAGTGCCTCTAGAAGTCAGCTAATGGACTCTGACATGCTTGCTTACTGTGAGGCTTTGGGTCAATCCTCCTTCACTGAGTCTGCATCTCAATTTATGGAATAAAAGTTGTAGCATTTGCTTAACCTATTTTGTTAAAATTACTTGCAAAATGTCTTAATAAGCTTAGCATGATACTTAGAACATACTGTGTAGTCTCCAACCAGTGAGTAATGTTGCTATTACTTTTGTTTAAAGGTACTATTTTAGCCATAACTAAAAGAAGCAAAATACAAAAAACAGTCTCTCTCTCTCTCTCTCTCTCTCTCTCTCTATATATATATATATATATATATATATATATATATATTCCACCCACCACCACCACTACCAACAACAACAACAAAAACAGGTCCTAAAGTCCAAGTGAGTCAAAACTGATATGCTTACTGCAGTAAAATGGTTAACTCCAATGAGTGTTTGCATGATGTAGGTTATGGCCATTTTTATACAATCTCGATCATTGAGTACTTAATTTCTATCCTGTCCAAAGTCTTAAGAAAGACAGCAGGGAGTAGAGAATCTTCTATTACTTAAATGACAGAAGATGTCTCACACCACTACTGTTCAAATGTCCAGTAAACTGGACTAATTCCCATGGTTCCCACTGAAGTACATGACAGAGTGAGAAGTACTTTGCTTCTGAATGGTGGTAAAACAGTAACACTGAATTGGAAAAAAAGTATTTTCTTAGTCACAGATAATTCTTTGTTCTGATATAAAATACATATTTGTACACCAACAAGTCAACAACCAGTTCTTTATTATGATCCCAAATTGCTGTCTCATGTGTTGGATTGAGCAATAATTGTATCATCTTGGTCAGAGCATTTAGGTGAAGTTTCCCAGTTTTATTTCCCTTGTGAATGTGTCTTCCACCTTATAAACTGACATTTTTCTACTCAGAAAATGATTGAGTTTTATAGAGCAGCTATAGGAGGAGCTTTTCAATACATAGTTCAACCAAAATGAATGAGGATTCAATACCCAGTGTATTCACTGGACAACAGAAACCTTGTTAATCAGGAAGCAGAGCTGACTCCAATGCAAATGACAGGTTGATCTGATCTTCTTTGTGTTCTAATTGGGACTTTCTGTTTCCAGGACAATTTTCTAAAATATATCTCTAGCATTTCTAACTATAAATAATTACTATAAGGTCAATCTGTCATAATGAGAAGAAATCTTTATCACAGTGTTGCTTCATTTGATGGTTTGCTACAGCAACAGCTGAAACCAGAGAAAAATAATTCATATATAAATTAATCATACAATTTCCATTTAAAGAAATTACTTATCAAGGACTCCCACCAAAAATTTTGCCAAATTAGCAAGCTGTGTCAGAAAAATAAACTCTACTAAAACTAACCTTGAAACTATAGTTGAATTTGACAACACATATTAAAGTTTAGGAAAAATATTCAAAATCTATTCCAATCTAAGTTTAATGTTCAAAAATATAGTTCTAAATTTATATTATTTTAGCAATACATTGAAAAGGTTAATACCAATCATGTAGGCTTATTTTATCAGTTCAACTAGTCTCTCAAATTTACCATTCTTCCAAGCAGCTAATCAGAAAATGGTATCTGTATTTTTGTATGATCCTTTCAGCATATGTTGAGAGGCATATAAGAGAATGATTACAAATGGTGTTCTTGTCTGTTTGTTAAATAGTTCTTAATTATAATCATTTTTCTCAATGTTTAGTTACTATCTCATTTAACACTATCTTTTAATTGGCAAAATCAAGAGCTGAATGTTTCATGCTCACTGAGAGGGTCAGGGAAATATCATGACAGACCCCTAATAACTCACTTAAGAAGTAGGTTCACAAACAAAAGACAATCAATCACCAATGCCCTTGACATGGATGAGTTATGTATGTCTGGACCAACACCTCTCCCCCCCATA
Organism: Ondatra zibethicus; assembly: GCA_004026605.1. Taxonomy (NCBI): domain Eukaryota; kingdom Metazoa; phylum Chordata; class Mammalia; order Rodentia; family Cricetidae; genus Ondatra; species Ondatra zibethicus. The sequence goes on along the minus strand of PVIU01012105.1, from coordinate 15,526 downwards.
GGGGATAATCAAATAAGGACAAAGCCTGGGCCTTGTCTAGACTTTCCCAAGAATGGAAAAGCTATAGCCTTGGACAACCTCTCTACCCATAATCAATTAGAAATGTACTAATATGATTGCTACTTGCATAAGTCAATCCTAAGTAGAATGGTCACAGTGCTTTTAAAATTCCTTTAGCTTTTGTAGGAGGTCCTTCTGTATTTGTGTTGATTTCATTGGTTGAATAAAGAAACTGCCTTGGCTTTTTGATAGGGCAGAACTTAGATAGGCAGGGAAAAGAGAACTGAATGCTGGGAGAAAGAAGTCAGGCAGAGAGAGCTGCCATGGATTCACCAGAGTCAGACATGATGAATTTTTCCTGGTAAGCCACGACCTCGTGGTAAACACAGATTAATAGAAATAGGTTAGATCAAGATGTGAGAGTTGGCCAAGAAGAGGCTGGATATAATGGGCCAGGCAGTAATTTAATTAATATAATTTCATGTGGTTATTTCAGGGGTTAAGCTAGCCAGGCGGTATGAATGCAGCCCGTTCCTCTTACTACTTGTAGCTATGCTAAAAAGGAGCTGACATTTCGCTATCAAGGTCATCATATTGTACAGGTATGTATGACCCCGCATGCATGTAGAATAATAAAAAATGCTCTTGCTGATTGCATCATGACTGGTGTCCTTTTAGGGACTTCTAGTGGACCACAACATTCACTTATCACCTCTAAAGTCCATTATGAGAGGAAAACAAAAATAATCTAGACTGCATAAACCATCTTCTTAAAAAAGGTCAGCTATGTCTTCTATATTTAGAATATGTCTTATTTCCCTATCATGTTCTTCAATGTTCAGTGAGATATGTCACTCTCTGACTTTCTTAACATTACTTAGCACTATTCATATATAAATTAGTTGGTTCACTGGGAAATTTCTCCATTGGCTCATGTATTTGAACACTTGATCCCTATGGATAGAGCTGTTTGAGGAGGTCATGGATCCTTTAGTAAAAGGAACATTGTTTGAAACACTACTTCATTGCTGGGGTATTTTGAATATTTATCAGATGCACCTCACTCAATGTTCTCTGCTTCTGATTCATCTGTATATGGATATAAGTGTGGTCAGTCAGCTTCCTGTTATCTCACCAAGTCATTTCCACCATATTGAACCCTCTCTCTTGAACCATAAACCAAAATAAATCATTTCTTCTTTAAGTTGCTTATGGTTACAGGATTTTTATCATAGCAACAGAAAAATAACTAATACAAATATTGATGTCATGAAAAATGGAGTTGTTGTTCCAAAAACCTAAGTATATTGGCTTTTAGAAAATTGAATATTTGAACAGCATTGAGATTACTAAAGTATCCAGGAACTTTTAAATTAGACTAAATTTATTTTCCATTAAGATATGGCCATGAGCCTATGAGGACCAGGGGTCCAATGTGGTTTAAGTAAGATATTCCTTTCCATAAACTCATGTATTTGAATACTTAGACTCCAGTTGGTGATGCTATTTCAGGGAGATTATGGAAGCTTTATATAATAGAGCCTTGCTGGGGAAGTATATCACTATGAAAGGATTTTATGGTTCATATTCTCATCCTACTTTCTATTATTCCTCATGTATCCAACATGTATGAAAGCAAAACAAAATATGCTAAGCCATCTTCTTGCACCTACGTGAGATTCTATCTTTTGTACCCATAAGACAAGAAAAATTCATTCTTCTTAAAGATGTTTTAGTTCTGTGTTTTGTCACAGAAACATAGAAGAAATTGATATAGCATATACTAAAATATATCCATTCATGTACGTGTTCTTTTTGTATGCATGGCTCTTGGAAAAGTTTATGCTTTTTCTCAAAATTTTCCTGTAGCTTTTTTTTTTTGTTTTGTGAGACAGGGTTTTGTTGGAAGAGGGTGCCACTTGTTGGTCCCCAGCTTCTTTCTTAATCACACAGAAACTCTATTAAATAATCACTGCTTGGCCCATTAGCTCTAGAGTCTTATTGACTAACTCTTACATATTAATTTAACCCATCTCTGTTAATTCGTGTATTGCCACATGGCAGTGGCTTACTGGCAAAATTTTGGCATGTCTGATTCTGGTGGCTCCAGGGCATCTCTCTGACTCCATCTCCTTTCTCCCAGCAGTCAGCCTAGATTTTCCCATCTAGTTTTGTTCTTCCCTGCCATAGGCTCAAAGCAGTTCTTTATCCATTAACCAATAAAAGAAACACATAGACAGAAGGACCTTCCACAGGGTTTTTACTGTAGTTTTGGAGCCTGTCCTGGTAACAGCTCTTGTAGACCAGGCTGGCCTAGAACTCACAGAGATCCATTTACCTCTGCCACCTGAGTGTTGGGATTAAAGGCATGTGCCATCACTGCCTGCTTTCCAAAGCTAATTCTAAGGCCACATAAAACTTAAATTTATATATTATATACTATCACATTATTTTGAGTCCCAATGTATTAATAGTTTACTTAGCTGAGAATTTATTTGGAAACAAAGTTTGAGTATATTTTGGCTGCCCAAAACAACCTATTTTCCAGTTACAAATGGCATATGTATGACTTGGAGATCATTCAATAAAATGCAAGTTAATTTTCGAATGGGATTCCAGAAGTTTAATGCACTGCCAATATTAGTAAAAAAAAAAAATCTGAGTTTCTAATGGGACTGCTTTTTGAAAAAGAAATTCCTCCCTTGTTTACATAATTGTTCATCACTTTGGTAAGTTTTCTATGTCATTGCTTTCTTGCCATACCTTGTATATCATCTTCAATTTTGGCTCCCTCATGAATTTGGGGAAAAAACATGGAATTAGGGCCATGGTTGTTTGTTCCAAATATCTTTTCATAATTATCCCTAGGCATTGGCTTGAGAAATGTGTCTCCAGAGCCAACGATGAAGAGTTCAAAACAACAACAAAATATCTGTGGTATTTTCTTATAATACAAATTGGTATGTACATGCCATTTCTTTTGGTGGAAAATAATGTACAAAGCAAAGTTAAATGCACAATGACTTTCTCAAAAGCACTTGTCAGACCACAGAAGAAAGACAAACTTTTTTGCAAAACTCTGGCAAAATCTTCCTCCAGTTTTAATGTAGACTCCTCTCAATAATCAAGTTGCTTATCAGAGATTCTGCCAGAGAATTATTAGGTGAATCATCCATGGCAGCTCTAATGTCAAGACAAGCAAGATGTTATGCACACTTATTAATCTGTCTTTGACAGGTACCAGATGATTCACATACTCTCTGTGACATACAGACTGTTGCAGGATTTTCTGCTGCCTTCCTCTGTTTAGCTTTTAGCTCTGATAGATTTGAAGTCAGTTAACACAGTTATGGCTTGCCTGAACATTTTGACACTTTCCCCAAAGTGTAACACAACCTTAATAAAGCAATACGCATTGGAGATGTGGTGGTATAAGAATCGCTTTCTTGGATAATATGTCTTACCATGCCAGAAGTAAGGTGGATTTCTAAGGAAATATTAGCTGTGTTTTATGCATTGGCTTTACAAATCTCCCTGAAAATCCAGAGTGGCCTTGGATAGTCAGAAATCATTAGTTTTTATCTAGTGACACAAGGAAATAAACAGTAAATATAATTTGGAAGAGAATCTATGGAATCCAGTAAGTAAATGATTTAAAAGATTTATGATCAACTTTGATATTCAAGTAGGATAAAGAACTCTATCTAGGTCAGTCTTTTTTTCAGGAGTATCTGGCTTATTCTCCCCATGGTGATACAGTAACACACTGTAAATAGTTATTCAAGTACAGAAATTCCTTTTCTAAGTTTTTCTTGAGAACACACAAAATCAAGATACCAAAACATGATAGCTGATTTATTGTGAGGCCTCTCTACCATCTATGTAGATGGCTGACTTCTCTGGGTGCTCAGAGAGAGAGAGAGAGATAAAGAAGAAAGAATTCTTTCCTGTTCTACAAGTAATCCATTGAATCAGATCCCCAATTTTAAGATTTCACTAAAGGCCTTACTATCAAATACAGTCATATATCAAATATATGGTGCTTTGGACTTTAAGAGTTATTTGGGTTGGAGAAATAAGTTCAGATCAATGACTTTCACTCTTTCATAGCTAAGACACTAGGTTACTGCTGTGAAGGATTAAATTTGATAATCTCCATGAAAACAACCTCTTTTCGTTCAACTATTAATGTTGGAGATAAGGAAGAAACCACTTGAAGCAAAGAGGGAAAACACTATATTCTAGAATAAAGGAAACTACTTTCTTCCTTTCATATTCTTCTATAAAATAAATAAAGTCTTCTATATATTGCCATATTTCCATCAGGCCGATTCTAATTTTGTCTCATTACATACTGGTATTCAACACTAAGATCATTTGAAAGAAATGATTCAAAATCCTTTGAAAGTCAGGATAATCCTACTTCTGTTGCCACTTGTTTTTGGAAGTTTACTCAAAATGCTACAATTATAAACTTATGTGTCTGCAACTTATTTTTATAAAGAGCAGAGTTAAATGATTTTTATAAGAGAGCACATAATGTTCTTGGAAATATATACTGACTATGAGTTCACATGATCTGCTCTAGAATTCTTCTCCATTAATGTGAACCCCCGTTTTCCATATTTAAAAACTGTTTCCTCATATCACCGATTGTATAAGAATCTCCTTGCTATGGAGGCTTCTACAGTTCTTTGTGTGCCTACTCGTCTTTCTCTATTAACAAATTAAACTGTAAACTCACACTTCTTTTCACTTAAAATGCTAAGTGGTTTGTATACAATACCAATGCCAAACTGTTATTGTTTTATTTTGAGATAGATTCTGACAATGTAGCACTGGATGGGTTGGGAAATCATATACAATAGACTAGCTTTGAACTCACAGAGATCCATGTGCCTCTGTTTCCTGAGCGCTGGATTAAAGGAACGTACTACAGTGCACAGGCCAAACTGCTACTCTTATTACCCAGCATATTTCTGGTGAGTGGCACAGTACAGCATAATACATAATAAATATATGTTGAAATAGTAGGAGAGCATTAGTACTTAACATAAGATTTAATAAGTACTTATAAACTATAAAATACTAAGCAAAGGCATTGGGATACTGTAGTGTGAAAAAGAGAAAGAAAACATTGCTCTCATGTCATTTCGTAGTGATAGTTTGTTTGTAATCTAACAAATAAATCTAGCCTGAAGAATAGAGTGCAGAGCTAAGCCACTAGTTAGGCATAGAAAACAAGCAGTGGTGGCACACCCTTTTAATCCCAGGTGTCAGGTGGAAGAGGCACGTGGATCTCTGTGATTTCAAGGCCACCTACACTAGATGGATCCAGTCTCAAGGAGAAACAAAACTAGGCAGTAGCAGTTCACACCTTTAATCCCAGTGTTTGGGTGTCACACACCTTTTATCCCAACACTAAGGAGGTGAAGACAGGAAATCATATGGTGGGCAGAGAGAGGTATATAAGATGGGAGAGGATAAGTGTTCAGAAGTAGTCTAAAGTAGCAGTTTGAGGATGCAGTCTGAATATACAGTCTAAGGATTTGTATAGACAGGATTTCCCCTCCAGTCTCATGATTCAGTAGAGTTAAAAGGTCTCTCTAGTGGCTGGTTGCATTATTTCTCTAATCACTCAGCTTTCACCCGTAATATCTGACTCCAAGTTTTTATTATTAAGAACATTTAGAATTCATAATACATGTGTTGTACAACTTTTAGGATATGAATACTCAAAAAGCCATTTGTATATAACTTTGCAGCCACCAGGATAGGCCTGAGCTATACACAGCCAGAATCACCAACTTAACATCTTGGTTTTCCTTTATGCTCTTCTGGTGGACCCCCTTTTCAGGCTGCTGTTGAACTAGGTAGTTGCCTTGAAATCTGGTCAGGCTATTTCTCTTCTACACAGCAGCAGTCAGCTACATAGCTTCATCATCATCGTTGGCAGATTTAGTGAGAAAATTGGGAATTCTTAAAGGGATAAATTATTTAAAAGAGAGCTTTTTACAATATTAAAAAAATGAAAACACAATTATGTTAGAGAGTCTTAGGTCTCTGTATGATTACATAATGCCTGATATAAAACTGGAACAATTAAGTGAAGGGATAATGAACTTACCTATACTGCTCTGGATGAAAAAACAGCCAAAAATGAGAGGGCAAAAATTTAGGAAAAACCATAAAACATGTATTTCAGCAAACTACTATAGATTAACAAAGACCAAAGTTAAAAATATGAATGAATGGCATTGTCATTAGAGGTCTAATAGACACAAGTGCAGACTTACCATTAATTTCACCAGAATCTTGACATTCAAATTGGTTTCTTCAGAATTTAAATGTTCAGCTTTAGGCTTAGAACTTTATCTCAAGCAAAACAGAGTTTAAGATTAATCAGGTTCAATATACAAAACAACTCTTTCTGCATTTTGCAAATCAGTAACTATTATGAGAGGTTCCATAAAATCTATTAGTACCATGAGAATAGCATATAATTCTGACTTTTAGACAGAATTATAAGGACTTTGTTCAACTCTACTTAATTGTTTTGATTTTGTAATCTGCCATTCATAATTTATTTGCTTCAGTGTAGAATGTAGGGGGTCCAGATATTGGTACTTTCCATACAATGTGAGGAAGCAGGTGGAGACAGAACTATCAGGCAGGAGGAGAAAGGATCTCAGATGCAGTCAAAAGATGCAGTCTGAGGTTGCAGTCTGAATATGCAGTCTAAGGATTCAGAGACAGGATCACCCTTTCAGTCTGAAGATTCTATAGAAATAAAAGATGTCTCCAGTACACTGCTTCTCTGCTTTCTCAGCTTTCACCCCCTAAAATCTGATTCTGAGTTTTTATCATTAAGAACAATTAAAATTTGTGCTATGACATTTGCATTATACATGGAAAAATGAGTTACAAAGGAATAGGGAATAGCATATAAAGTTGTTGACAATGTTACCAAGGACAAAACAATACCACCAAGGACGGCATAAACATTGTTTCTGGGGTAGGAGGTATGGATAAGTCAAAAACAGTGCCTGACACAGAAATTAGGACCTGACTTTTGATTCCCAGCACCCATGCAAAAACAGCAAAACACAAGAGTATTCCCTGTAACCCATCATAAGCTATCCCAGGATTCAAAGAAAAAAGATGAGAAGGAATAGAATGCTGAAATTAGTGAGTAATATACCCTATAATTATTTAAATAGGGTTGTAACTATGAGTAGGAGAAAAAAAAAGGATAACAGAAAAGAAGAAAATACTGCCTTGACACACAGAATTGAAAGATACCCACAAAGCTACTAGTTTCATAAAGAAACAGTTCTTTGAAAAATGCCAGAGAAGGAAGCATGTCTTTCATAGTACAAGAACTTTCAAAAAGAATAAAGAAAGATGACAGAATAAATAAAATTATGGTTTGATTTTCAGCAAAGTACTCCAGAATCCATAAGGACTCAGAGTAGACAGAACTGTGATCTGAAGACTGCTACTTATAACTACTATTTTATTTATTTTTTCCTCTTTTTTATTACTTTATAAATAATACCAATCAAAATTCCCACTTCCTCCCCTCCTCCCAATTCCCACCCACTCCTCCACAGACCCTTTCCCCCATCCCTTTCAGTCTTAAGGGAGGGCAGGGCACCCTGCCCAGTGGGAAGTTCAAGGTCCTCCCCCTACATCCAGCTTAGAAAGGTATGCATCCAAAGATAATAGGATCCAAAAAAGCCAATATATGCAGTACAGACAAATCCCAGTGCCATTATCATTGGCCCCTCAGTCTGCCCCAATTTTCAGTCACATTCAGAGGTTTCAGTTTGATCCCACGGTCCTCATTCACTCCCAGTCCAGCTAGAGGTGGTGAGCTCCCATTATCTCAGGCACATTGTCTCAGTGGGTGAACCAACCCCTCATGGTCATGACTTCATTGCTCATATTCTGCATTCTTTTGCTCTTCAACTTGACCTAGTGCTCTGATGTGGGTCTCTGTCTCCATCCATCTCTGGACGAAGGTTATATGGTGATGTTCAAGATAGTCATCAGTCTGAATTTGGGGCAAGGCCAGTTAAGACACCCTCTCCTTCACTGACCAAGGTCTTAGCTGGGGTCATCCCCTTGGGCTCTTGGGAACCCCTCCAGATCTAAGCCTCTTGCCAACCCCAAAATGACTCCTTCAATTAAAATATCTCTTTCCTTATTCCCATATCCGTCCTTCCTCCATCTCAACCATCCCACTCCCCCAAGCTCTCCCCAACAATTCTCTTCTCCCCTCTCTCTTCCCCTCTCCCCTTCCCTCTAACCCTCCACCATCCCCATGCTCCCAACATTTTCCTGGAGATCTTGTCTGCTTCCAATTTCCAGGAAGATCTATATATGTTTTCCTTTGGATTCACGTTATTACTTAGCTTCTCTAGGATCATGAACTATAGGCTCAATGTCCTTTGTTTAGGGCTAAATCTACTAATGAGTGAGTATATACCCTATTTATATTTTTGGGTCTGGGTCATCTCACTCAGGATAGTGTTTTCTATTTCCATCCATTTGCATGCAAAATACAAGATGTCATTGTTTTTTTACCGCTGAGTAGTACTCTAATGTGTAGATGTGCCACACTTTCTTTATCCATTCTTCCATTGAGGGGCATCTAGATTGTTTCCAGGTTCTGGATATAACAAATAATGCTGCTATGAACATAATTGAACAAATGCTTTTGTAGTATGAGTGGGTAACTTTTGGGTATATTCTCAAGAGTGGTATTGCTGGATCCTGAGGTAGGTTGACTCCCAATTTTCTGAGAAATCGCCACACTGAATACCAAAGCGGTTGCACAATTTTGCATTCCCACTGGAAATTGATGAAGGTTTCCCTGAATCCACATGCTCTCCAGCATAAACTATCATTGGTGTTTTTGATTTTAGCCATTCTGACAGGTATAAGTTGATATCTCAAAGTTCTTTTGGTTTGCATTTCCCTGATAGCTAAGGAAGTTGAACATGTTCTTAAATATCTTTTGGCCATTTGAAATTATTCTCTTGAGAATTCTGTTTGGTTCAGTACCCCATATTTTATTGGTTTATTTAGAATTTTAATGTCTAGTTTCTTGAGTTCTTTATATATTTTGGAGATCAGACCTTTGTCTGATGTGGGGTTGGTGAAGATCTTCTCCCATTCAGTAGGTTGCCTTTTTGTCTTAATGACTGTGTACTTTGCTTTACAGAAGCTTCTCAGGTTAAGGAGGTCACATTTACTCATTGTGGCTCTTATTGTCTGTGCTACTGGGGTTATACGTAGGAAGTGGTCTCCTGTGCCCATGCATTGCAGGCTATTTCCCAATTCCTCTTCTATCAGGTTCAGTGTGGTCAGATTTATATTGAGGTCTTTAATCCATTTGGACTTGAGTTTTATGCAAGGTGATAGATATGGATCTATTTTCATTCTCCTACAGGTTTACATCCAGCTTTGACAGCACCATTTGTTAAAGATGCTTTCTTTCTTCCATTGTATAATTTTAGCGCCTTTGTCAAAAATCAGGTGTTCATAGGTTTCTGGATTAATATCCGGGTCTTTGATTTGATTCCATTTGTCAATGTCTCTGGTTTTATGCCAATAACAAGCTGTTTTCATTACTGTAGCTCTGTAATAGAGGTGGATGTCAGGGATGATAATGCCACCGGAAGTTCCTTTATTGTATAGGATTATTTTGTCTATCCTGTTTTTTTTCCATATAAATTTGATTATTGTTCTCTCAAGGTCTGTGAAGAATTTTGTTGGGATTTTGATGTGGATTGCATTGAACCTATAGATTGCATCTGGAAGGATTGCCATTTTTACTATGTTGATCCTACCAATCCAAGAGCATGGGAAATCTTTCCATTTTCTGGTATCCTCTTTAATTTCTTTCTTCAAGGCCTTAAAGTTCTTGTCAAATAGGTATTTCACTTCCTTGGTTAGTGTTACTCCAAAATATTTTATGCTATTTGTGGCTATTTTGAAAGGTGATGTTTCTCTGATTTTCCTCTCAGCTTCTTTATCCTTTGTGTATAGGAGGGCTACTGATTTTTTTGAGTTTATCTTGTAACCTGCCACACTTATGTACACCATCATATCATCTGTAAATAACAAAAGTTTGAATTCTTTCCAATTCAAATTCCCTTGATCTCCTTATGGTGTCTTATTGCTATTGCTAGAATTCAAGCACTATGTTAAAGAGATATGGAGAGAGTGGACAGCCTTGTCTTGTTCCTGAATTTTGTGGAATGGCTTTGAGTTTCTCTCCATTTAATTTGATGTTAGTTGTTGGCCTGCTGTATATTGCTTTTATTTTATTTAGATATGATTCTTGTATCCCTAATCACTTCAAGACCTTTATCATAAAGGGGTGCTGTTTTCGGCATCCAGTGAAATGATCACATTTTTTTTTCTTTCAGTTTATTTATATGATGGATTACATTGATAGATTTTTGTATGTTGAACCAGCCATGCATCTCTGGGATGAAGCTTAATTGATCATAATGGATGATTTTTTTAATGTGTTCCTGGATTCAGTTTGCCAGTATTTTGTTGAGTATTTTTGCATCGATGTTCATGAGTGAGATTGGTCTGTAATTTTCTTTCTTAATTGAGTCTTTGTGTGGTTTTGGTTTCAGGGTAACTCAGGTAACTGTAGCTTCATAAAAAGGGTTTGGCACTGACTTTTCTGTTTCTATTATATGGAACACAATGAGGAGTAGAGGTATTAGCTCTTTTTGGAAGTTCTGGTAGAATGCTGCACTACAACCTTCTGGCCTGGGCTTTTTTTTGTTTGGAGGTTTTTGATGACAGCTTCTATTTCTTCACTATTTATAGGTCTACTTTAATTGCACACTTGGTCTTGATTTAATTTTGGTATATGGTATCTATCTAAAAAATTGTTCATTTCTTTTACATTTTCCAGTTTGTGGAGTGTAGGCTATTGTAGTAAGACCTAATGATTCTCTGAATTTCCTTAGTGTCTGTTGTTCAGTCCCCCTTTTCATTTCTGCTTTTGTTAATTTGGGTGTTCTTTCTCTGCCTTTTGATTAGTTTGGATAGGCATTTGTCAATCTTGTTGATTTTCTCAAAGAACCAGATCTTTGTTTCATTGATTCTTTGAAATGTTTTCTGTGTTTCTATTTTGTTGATTGATTTTAGCCCTCAGTTTGATTATTTCCAGTCTTCTACTCCTCCTGTGTAAGTCTACTTCTTTTTTTTTTTTCTAGAGCTTTCAGGTATGCTGTTAAGTCTCTAATGTTAGCTTTCTCATTTTTTTTTTTAATGTGGGCACTAGTGCTATGAACTTTCCTCTTAGCCCTGCTTTCATAGTGTCCCATAGGTTTGGGTATGATGTGTCTTCATGTTCATTGAATTCAATGAAGACTTTAATTTCTTTCTTATTTCTTGCTTGACACAGGGGTGGTTCAGTAGTTGACTGTTCAGTTTCCATGATTTTGTAGGCTTACTGGGAGTGGTATTGTTGTTAAATTCTAACTTTACTCCATGGTGATCCATTAAGACATGGGTGGTTCCTCCAATTTTTTTGTATCTGTGGATGTTTGCTTTGTTACCGAGTATGTGATCAAATTTTGAGAAGGTTCCATGAGTTGCTGAGAAGAAGGTATATTCTTTCCTGTTTGGGTGCGATGTTCTATAAATGTCTGTTAAGTCCATTTGAGTAATTACCTCTGTTAGTTCTCTTATTTCTCTGTTAAGTTTCTGTCTCGTTGATCTGTCCATTGGTGAGAGAGGAGTGTTGAAATCTCCTACTAATCAGTGTGTGGGGTTTGATGTGTGCTTTGAGTTCTAGTAATGTTTCTTTTACAGATGCAGGTGCTTTTATATTAGGGCATAGATATTCAGAATTGAGACTTCATCTTGATGATTTGTTCCTGTTATGAGTATAAAGTGTCCTTCTCTATCTTTTCTGATTGTTTTTAGTTTGAAATCAATTTTGATAGATACTAGGATAGCCACACCCACTTGTTTCTTGGGTCTGTTTGATTGTAAAACCTTTTCCCAACCCTTTACTTTGAGGTAGTGTCTGTCTTTGAGGTTGAGTTGTATTTCTTGTAAACAGCAAAATGCTGGATCCTGTTTTTGTATCCATTATCTTAACTTTTGCCTTTTTATAGGTAAATTGAGTCCATTGATATTAAGCAATATTAATGACTAGTGGTTGTTGACTCTAGTTATTTTTTGGTGGTAGTGTTTGTGTTGGTGGAGGGTTATCAGATGTCTGTGTTGTCAGCTTCCTTGGGTTGAGGTTTTCCTTCTAGTACTTTCTTTAAGGCTGGGTTTGTGGATACTCATTGTTTAAATCTTTTTTTTGTCACGAAATTCTTGTTTTCTCCTTCAATGGTGAAAGAAAGGTTTGCTGGGTATAGTAGTCTGGGCTTGCATCCATGGTCTCTTAGTGTCTGTAGCACATCTATCCAAGACCTTCTGGCTTCCATTCCTTCCACTGAGAAGTCAGGAGTAATTCTGATAGGTTTACTTTTATATGTTACTTGAACTTTTTCCTTTGCAGCTCTTAAAATTCATTCTTTATTCTGTATTTTGATTATTATATGGCAAGGGGATTTTTTTTTGATCCAGTCTATTTGGTGTTCTGTAAGCTTCTTATACCTTCATAGGGATATCCTTCTGTAGGTTGGGAAAATTTTCTTCTATAATTTCGTTGAGTATATTTTCTGGGCCTTTGAGCTGGAGTTCTTCTCCTTCTTCTACACCTGTTATTCTTAGGTTGGTTCTTTTCATGGTGTCCCAGATTTCCTAGATGTTGTGTGTTAAGAATTTATTGGATTTGAAGTTTTCTTTGATAAATGGGTATATTTCCTCTATAGTATCTTCAGCGCCTGAGATTCTTTCTTCTATCTCTTTAATTCTGTTTTTATACTTGTCTCTGCAGTTCCTGTTCATTTATCCAGATTTTCCATATCTAGCCTTCCCTCATTTTTTTTTACTTTATTACCTTCATTCCATTCTTCAAGGCTTGAACTGTTTCCTTCACCTGTTTGATTGCTTTTTCTTGTTTTTTTTTTTTTTTTTTTTTGGTTTGTTTTGGTATCTTTGAGGGATTTTTTAATTTCTTATAACATTTTGCCTTCTCCTCCATTTCTTTAAGAGAGGTTTTCACTTCCTTTTTAAAAGGCTCCATCATTTTCATAAGGTTATGTTTAAAGTTGTTGTCTTCTACTTCTTCTGGGTTAGGATCTTCAAGTCTTCCTGTTGTCTGTTCACTGGATTCTTGTGTTACCATGTTGCTTTTCAGGATGTTGGAGGAATTCTTGCATTGGTACCTACCCATCTCTTCCTTCAAATGAGGCCAGCAGAGTCTTGGCATCTTGGTCCATTCTTTCCTGTGGCTGACTGAGTATTTGCGAGTTTTTCTTGGTCTGCCCTCTCTTAGGTCCCCTCACTGGAGCAGGCTGTGTTTGAAGATTCCAAGGAACTCAGAGGCAAAAGCAAGGCTTGGGGGCATGGTGGGTTTGAGAAAAGCCCAGTAGCAGGAACACTCCCAGCTGGCTGGCCAGAAAAGCTAGGGAGCTGTGGAGGGGCCCTTATGTTCTGGCCTGCTAGAAAGTTCCTGGAGAGTGGGGTGTCCGGCTGTCAGGCTTGTGAGTGCTGACTCACCTCTTAGATCCCCTCAGCACTGTGTTTCAGTGGTAGGATGGGGTAAAGAAAGCCTACCAGTAAGAACACACTCCACTGGAGGCCAGAAAAGCTTAGGGAATTGAGGGGGCTGGATTCTGTCCCCCTGCGAAGGCCAAAGAGAGTAGGACTTCTGGCTGTCCAGCCCTGTGGCTACCAACTTACTTCTCCAGTCCCGTCATTCCTGAAGCAGGCTGTGTTGGGGGTTCCAAGGACCTCACAGACAAAAAGGTGGGCTTGAGGGAAGGGTGGGATGGGTGAAAAGAAAGCCAGCAGAAGGAACACACACCGCTGAATAGCCAGGAAAGCTTAGAGAATTGGAGTGGTACCTCGATTCTGTCCCCCTGGGAAGGTCCCAGAGAGTGGGACTTCCTGCTGTCTGGCCATGTGGCCACTGACTCACCTCTCCGGTCCCCTCATCACAGGAGCAAAGGTCTCTTGCAGGATTCCAAGGTCCTTGTAGATGAAAAAGCAGGCTTGGGGGCAGGGTGGGATGGGAGAAAGAAGGCACAGGGCCAGGAGAACTCCCCGCTGACCAGGTTCTGTTTGGGGTACCAAGGACCTTGCAGATGAAAAGGTGGGCTTGGGGGCAGGGTGAGATGGGGTAAAGAAAGCCAGCAGCACGAACTCACTCTGCTGGATGGCCAGGAAAAAGCCAATTACTACTTTTTACTACTTCAGAATTTTATGGTTAGTTGAAAAGAAGAACTTATGAGAAATGGGCATAAATTGATCAGCACTTCTATTGATAAACCATCAGCACTAACTTACCCACACTGCACTTCTTTAATGCTTGAGAACCATTTCTGGGGAGACAAATCATAGTCATTTATTCTATTCTTTAAGTTGTAGTTTATGTTATTACTTAAAAAAACTTATAGAGGAACTTTTCTATAAGTTGTCCCTTCCAAGAACAAGAAGATGATGCACGTAGAAATATCTAAGCCATACATTCTAATAAGAAGACGTAATATGGTACACTGTGAAAGGTGTTAGCTCTACATGGTGATACTTTGTGAACTTTTGAATCTAGATATCCAGTGTTTATCTCAGTGTTTTGAGACATAAAATGGAAATTATAGCAAAATATAGTAAATAACTTATGAAGTTCCTTATGCTGTTAGCAGAATACTTGATATTCATGCATTCATGGAGATGATGTCCAGTACCCACAAAAGGAATTTTAAGTTCTTCTTCAAACTCACTGCTTTAAATCAGCAATCCAATAAACTAAAACTCCCCACACAATTTTGTGTGTCTTCATGAAAAAAACCAGGTCAAGTTGACAAATAATAAATTTGTTTGGTTTGTATTTATTTTTTACTCACCATTACAACTGCTATCATTCATGCTTTGCTTTCTTATACCTTTCCATAGGAACAAGTTTGAACTCCTAAAAGCTAGTTAGCAAATGGAAACGGATATTGAAAAACAAAGTTGAAAATGTGCATGTTAATTTTTCTAGTAATGTTACATATAAATTTCCATAAAAACAAAAAAACTATAAACATACTAATTTGTATAGAGTACATTTATCAGATTAATTCTTTTTGTAAATAATATTTTTTAAAACTGCTTTTGAAAGACCCAACCGATTTTTCATAACGAACTGGATGAATTTGGTAATGGGACAGATTCTTCCTCCCCGCTCCCCCCCACAGGGCAGGAGGGCTAGCAATTATCAGAACTGGTCACAGTCCTGGGCAGGAAGGCTAGCAATTATCAGGACCAGTCACATTCTTCTAAACAGATGATTATCAGAACCGGTCATAGTGAATGATTACCAGACTGTAAACTGAGTCACGATGGAACAGGCAGCTTGTCACGTATTCAAGGTTTTTCTGGGAAT
>PVIU01012104.1:0-61479 GCA_004026605.1 Ondatra zibethicus | reverse complement strand
GAGAGAGAGAGAGACTGGGCCTAGCAAGGGCTTTTGAAACCTCAAAACCCGCTCTAACACACACTTCCCCTGAGAAGGCCACACCTACTCCAGCAAAGCCTATCTCCTAATCCTTATAATCCTTCCAAACAATTCTACTAACTGGTAACTAGTCATTCAAATACGTGAATCTATGGGGACCATCCTTATTCAAACTACCCCAATAGCCATTTTTATTCTGGTGGAGGTGTACACCCAAAATACATGCTAAAAATGGAGCCTAGTCACGCTCTGTGGGAATGCGTTTCTTTTATCTTATATTGAGTAGACTGTGGGATGAGAAAATGAGGTCTCTAAAAACAAAGCTCCTTAAGCTTATACACAATATTGCCTAGCGTACACTTACTTCTTCACATTAGAATAAGTAAGCAGAGACAAAACGGGAAAAGTAGTGTAGGGACTAAGTTTAACTTACACCTCTACGGGAGGGGGGGGTTCTGTTGGACGGCCCCTGCCTTTGTGACTCTCTGAATCTCGGAGGTCAGCATAGTTGCTATGCTGTCAGTTCTTAGCATTAGAAAGTTTCTGCCTGGTTTTAAATTATCACTACATCAATGAGACTAGAAAGTCCTCTTTGACCCATCTCTCTCTGCATTAATAGTGTTAATAGTCTAAAGGGCTACCAAAATAAGCTAATTATTCCATGTCAAAACATTAATTCTCAGTCATGGTTAATAATGTCATCATCAACTCAGGAAAGAAAAGCAAATGCTTTCATTTTCATTTTCTAATGTGAGAATTAGATCTGAAGATTGAAGTATTTGTGCATGATTAAAAGCGCTTTGCAAACTGAAGTCTTCTGGTAGAGATAGCAGTGCTCATTTTGACTATGGCTTACGAAAGGGGATGTTTTGACTTGTAGCCAGCCTTGTAGCAGACCTCCAGTAAAGTCCCCATGACCATCGCTGCCAATACCTTCCTAAATTAAATAGGATTGCTTTGTGCAATCAAGGTTAAATGATACAGGGAGAATTCTAGGAGACTCCAAGTATTGCTCTCAGTTTTGGAAATCTTTTAAGACAGAACTATCCGCCTATGCCATGCTTATCTCTGCCAAGCTGACTGAGTTAATACCTTTGTTGCTATAAACTGGGGTTTTGAAAACGTGTTATAGCAATGAAAAGTGCTCCATCTATGAATAGTGTGAATAGAGTAGACATGTCCACAGGGTTGAGTGTGCTGTGCAGGTGCACATTCTAATCCTAGCAGGTGAGTCAAGACATTATATATGAGTGTTCTGCTTTAGCTAGAATATTGGTTGATTTGAACTTGAGAGTCGGATGCCTTGCTTAACCGACTTCCCTAAGTCATTGACTCCTTCAGGGTACAACACAGTAGAAGCAGGAAGGTCTCTGTTTCCAAGAGTGTTGAGTTTCATTTAGAGAAACGTTGTGTTGCACTGCAATCAGTTTCTCTGCACTACTTCCCTCTGCTCCCGCTGTTCAACCCCGTGGGAGAGCAGAGCAATGGTGATCCGTTGCTCTCCACAACCGCGCATGCACTTGTCCCCTTCTTTATTTCAGTTGTTTTGAAGATTCCACTTATGTTCTTGGGCCTCATGTTTTAGACTCTGTTGGTTTGTAATGGTACAGCAAAATGCACAGTCTTGGGTTGCAAAATATTGATATGCTTGTGATTTTATTTGATGTAAATTCAGACCTGATACATTTAAGGTAGCTTTTCCATGTAGGTGAGTCAGTTATTCTGCCAAATAACATTTACTGCAGCGGTCAACACTTTTGGCCATATTTCTCTCATCTTCAATAATCTCACATGTGCTTCTACCTTTTTAAATCAAGCAATTTATCTTGTTAGCCTAATCATATGACCTTATGGCGAGAAAGTAGCTAGTGGCAATGTCAACTCTTAAGTAATGAAAATGCTTAATTAGTAGGAAGAAAAGGCAATATAAAAGTAAATGGTGGCCCTAGGACCCAGGATTTGGATGGACCTTTGGTCCAGGGTGTGGTTGAGATCTGGACAGCTCTCAAAAGGTCCACATGACAAAAGTATGGTCCCCAGCAGATTATGGGTAAACATTTAAGAGGAGTGGACTAGTGGAAGTATTCAGGTGATGATGTGGGATTCCCCTCTGTATGCTGTGAATATCATTGGTTAATAAAGGAACTGCTTTGGGCCTATAGCAGAGCTATAGGGAAACATAGCTGGGGGGGAACTAAACTGAATGCTGGGAAGAAGGAGGCAGAGTGAGAGAGACAGAGACAGAGACTCCGCTAGAGACAGACGTCGGAACTTTAGCCGGTAAGCCACAGCCACATGGTGATACACAGATTAATAGAAATGGGTTAAATTAATATGTAGGAGTTAGCCAATAAGAAGCTAGAGCTAATGCGTCAAGCAGGGTTTTAAGTAATGTAGTTTTGTGTGATTTATTTCAGACTGAGCAGCAGGGAACTAACAAGCAGTCTTCTCCCAACAAGGAGACATGGGGACCCAAGCCCTTCCTGTTTTTTTCTTGTGCTGGTCCTGGTCATGAGGAAAGGCTTGCTCTAACACATTCCCACCGTGATATATTACTTACCATACAATTAAAAGCATCTTGAGCTAAACCTCCCAAAACGGGGGTCCAAATAAACTGTTTTAAGTTCATTATCTCAGCTTTGGCTACTGTAATCAAAGCTAACAAGGTTCTCCACTAAGAGCATTATAATTATTAGAAAGTCTTTACCAGGTCATTCATCATCTGTATGAAGAGGGCAACATATAATATACAACAAATACATTATTATGTTATATTACTATGAAATTAATATTAACATCATGTTATAATATAGAGTAATGTAGCGGTGATAGCATAGGATATCTATTTGCAATGATTTAAAATCAAGTTAACACTGTGCTTCATAAATAACCGTTCCTCAAAATACTAGCCATCCTTAAATAGTGTTCTAATGTTCATTGTCTCATACTAGAAATGGTTAATGACTCTTTAACCTTATTAAGGACCAGATATTGATTTACTCAGAAGATCTTGCCTTTTACTCCTTCCTATGTAGAACCATGTATGTCTCTCTTAGGCTAGGGTCCACTTTGTTATCTAGGTTCTCTGGGGTTGTGGACTGTAGGCTAGAATATAGTGTCATTTCACTTTTATTTTAATAAATAAAGCTTGCCTGAGGATCAGAAAAGTAAAACAGTCACACTGGCCAGGCTTACAGACAAGGCAACAATGACACACACCTTTAATCCCAGTAGCCACACTAGCTTGCCATAGAAACCAAGCGGTAGTGGTGTACACCTTTAATCCCAGCCCTAGAGAGGAATATAAAACAGGAGGAGACAGTTCTCAGCCTCGGTTTCATTCTGAGATTCCAGGAGGCAGGATCGCCATTTTGGACTGAGGTAGAGGTAAGAGCCAGTGGCTGAGTCCTTTGCTTTTTTAACCTTCAGGTTGAACCCCAATAACTGTCTCTGAGTTTTTATTAATTATGCTTCACTGGTTTTTCTTTGCTTTATGTCTAAAAGTCGCTTATGAGTGAATATATATATTATATTTATCTTTCCGAGTCTGGATTACCTCACTCAACATAGTTTTTTCTAGATCCATCTATTTGCCTGAAAATTTCAAGATGTCATTAATTTTTACTGCTGTGTAGTACTCATTTGTGTAAATGTACTACATTTTCTTCATCCATCCTTCAGTTGAGGGGCATTTAGGTTGTTTCCAGGTTCTGGCTATCATGAATAGTGGAGCATGGGGGTTATGGGGGAGGATAGAGTAGAAGAGAGGAGGAAGGGAGGGGAGCAGAGAAAAATGTATAGCTCAATAAAAACAATTAAAAATGTAAAAAAAAATTTAAAATCTTACAAAAACAAAACAAAAAAGGACCAGATATTGATAATATTGTATATTCTATATATAATATATGACATACTATATATTATAACATATAGAATATTGCATATATGTGTATGAGTGTGTATATATGCTCTCACTTCAATCTTTGTACAAGGATTCATGATTCCCACTTTCAATTCAAGTAACTTGGAAAAAGACAGAGTTCTTAGGTGCCAGTGAAGCCAAGTTCGGCCTAATTTATAAACTGCCATTTTAGGCAGAAGACCAGCTGCTGGTGGGTGAGTCTTCTCTGGGGAGCCAGTAGAAACTTGCCTTGGACTGGTTATCAAGGCCGAGGATGCTTGTTCCCGTTTCTGTAAGGATGTCTCCCGTATCAGACTAGAATCTCTCTAACTTCTAATTTATGAGAATGCTTTATCCTAAGCTAATGAAATGGCCTTCTTTCCATTGCCCTTCAGTATTCGCTCACAAAGTCACTACACAAAGAAAAATGTGTTCTAAAAATAATTATCAAGCAGAATCTGATTGGCAAATACAGAGCCTAACTGTATATAAAAAGGCATTTACAGAATAAAACGCCATGAGATATTATAGTTCAAATATGGACTACCTTGGGTCCTAAGGACAAACTACTTGACTTTTTTGTTCATTTCCCTTTTATTTTTGAGATTATAACTAAATCATTTCCCTCTTCCCTTTTCTAACTGAAAGCCCTCCTGTTTGCCCCCTTGCTCTCTTTCAAATTCATGGCCTCTTTTTCCCACTCATTGTTGCTCCTTGCATTTATGAATACGCACGTACATATTTATTCCTGCTTGCTCTTTCTGGCAATGATGCTGGATATCACCTATTCCCAAGTTTGCCTGCATCATTCCCTCCTTCAGGAATACCCTGCCTCCAATAGATAAGCCCTATGAGTGTGAAATGCTAGACCATCTCATCACCTGGGATGACTGTAAAGGGCCATCCCGATCTGGAGATGAACAGAGTTGGTTGAGGTCCCACTGCACTGCGCCCTTGTCTCCGCTTTTCTTCTTCCATTGCACAGTCCAGACAGATGCTGACCTACAGAGTGCTGTTAGTGGACCCTCAACATGCTCATCTCCCCCTCACAGTCGAATTCCCAAGGGCTCCTGTTGGCTAGAGCAAGCTTGATGCCTAAGCAAACCTACTGCCAGTCTTTATCATTGAACATGTTCCTGGCTGCTGGTGGAGCGAGCCACGTTTCCAAGTCCCTGGAGTGTGCCACTGTGGCCATGCAGCTCCACCTCACTTTAATTTCTGCTGCTTGTTTACATATCAAGCTGACTTCATCTGCCTGCTGCTGCCATTGAAATATCTGGTGCTACAAGTCTGTTTCTCCCTACAAAGCTTACAAATGTCATATGACCTGAATTTCCTCATATGTTAATTTACTGGTAATCTGTGGTTTACTTTTGAAATAAGTTTTCTTGTGAATATGTAATAGAAATATCTGAATATTATAATTACTACCTTTCTTTTATTTGGACATTCTGTTGTTATATTTAAATGTGAGCCTTTTATGCATGCATAATATATATCCTGGGTTTGGATTTACTATTTAGTCATGAAAGTTGCTGTGGCTGAACCTGTTCATAACAACCTGTTTTTATCAATATGTATATCAAGCTACACGGCAAGAAGAATTTGTTGGATTTTAATGGTGCAGCATTGCAGAAAGCAAAGGCACCATCTTCTAAGTTTCCCATACTCTCAGATACTCTCCCTTAGGCAAAGAAACTGAGCCCCATGTGGTACTTTCGGAAACTGCGGTCAGGAAGATATCAAGGACAAAAATGACCGCATTTAAACTTGATAGACATTAACCCTCTTTCAGAGGGGATCCTGCAACTAGCAATTCCTTCTTGCTTTTCAAAATTAAAAGTAAGTGTTGATGTTTTGAAAAATCAGGGAACACTGTTGATAAAAGGGATTTGTGGCATTTCCAAACACAACCATGCTTTGTTTGTCAGACTTTTGTTAAGCATTCGTTGAAGCACTATTCAGTCTTACCAGAGGGGGTAGGAAGGACAGTACAGCATTTCAGAATTTGTAAGTTCTAAACTTGGAAGTGTTTAAACAATGGGAGAATGTGAGTTTCAGATCAATGCAGTCAACACTGTGGGCTACATAACAAGAAATAAAACATTATAAATGAACAAATAGATAAATAAATAAGGCTTAGAGCAGAAAGTGTGGAAATTGTGGTGTCAATTGAGAAGAATAAAAGTTTAAAGATTTAATATGCGATAGATATTAATTTGGTAATAGTTTTAAATATACTGTTATTATATATTTTGTATCATATATATATATAAATGAAAACCAAGAGAGGGAGTAAAAAGTAAAAGAATAAAGGAATATTATAAAAATCAAGTAGCAAAGATTGATAAGAGAAACAGAAGGAAGAAATAAACCACAAACCAAATAGAAACCCCTGGCAGGATACAGATCATCATAATTGAAGGCTATGAAGAACTTAGCAGATTAATTTTATGAATTTGCCTCCTGAATTTTTTAATTTGTTTCTTGATTTTTTTTATATTTTTTTTAAAAATTATATGTTATGGGTATGAGAGTTTTCCCACATGTATGTGTGTGTGGCACCTGTGTGGCAGGTGCATGAGACGGGGTATCCCCTGGAACTGAAATTCGGAATGGTTGTGAGATGCCATGTGGGTGTCGGAATTTGAACCCAGGTCTCTGCGAAAGCAACAAGTGCTCTTAACCACAGAGCCATCTCCTAAGCCCTGTGTTTTCATTCATATTATGTGAAAAATGATGTCTTAATATTTTGGTGTTTATCATGATCCCTGAGGATGGATTCATCTGTCACTTACTTAGATTTTTAAATTTTCATCTCTTAAAAACAATATCCTTCACTATTTTTGTTGTTACAGTTATGCACTAACAGTCCAGGAAAATAATATTATTATCGAAATAATATTTGGATAAATCTTGTATCAAATTATGCTAAGCAAGTTTGAAAAGAATTTCATCAAAAATAAAAGAATGAGTGAATTTTCTGTGGCCGTTTTGCAAGATTGCAAACCATGATGATGATTCCGTTTCTCTGCATGGCTTCCGTTCCTATGTCTCACGGAGACCTTTAACAGTTTTCCCAGAGACAAGTTTCAGCTCTGCACCACCCTGACACTCTGACATGCCATGCCTATTTTCTATGTCTTATTCTATTCGGGAATCTTCTCACAGTTAAGTGTTAATTTTCTATGATTCAACTGGAGTAGCAGAACATAAAACAAACTGATGTTGGAGCGCCCTCTGGTGTTAGATGTAAGTTTCGCTACTATTCAAGAGCAGAGGCCAAGCAATTGGATAATCAGAAATTCCGCATCTTACATCCCGTTGAGAGTATATCATACAGTCACTTAGTTTTCTTAAACATTGCATGTGGGGGCCGTTCGTCCCGAAGACGTTTGCCAAAAGAACAAGCCCAGACAACCACAATCCATTTGTTTGCTCTCTCCAGCTCTTAATGTTTTTAAACATTCTTTGCTGGTGCTGTTGTCCAAAAGAAAGTGTTTGTGGGTATTTGTCACTGGTTATTTACCCCCATGAGGATTTTAGATCTGAAGGAGAGCAGACGAATTCAATTTTTTTCAGAGCATCGTTTCCAGAACCTGGAAACAACCTAGATGCCCCTCAACAGAAGAATGGATAAAGAAAGTGTGGCACATATACAAATATACTACTATTCAGCAGTAAAAAAACAATGACATCTTGAACTTTTTATGCAAGTGGATGGAAGTAGAAAACACTATCCTGAGTGAGATAACCATATGGCATGTACTCATTCATTAGTGGATTCTAGCCATAAACAAAGGACATTGAGCCTATAGTTCATGATCCTAGAGAAGCTAAGTAATAAGGAGAACCCAAAGAAAAACATATATAGATCCTCCTGAAAATTGGAAGCAGGCAAGATTGCCAGGCAAAAGTTGGGAGCATGCGTGTGTGGGGGTAGAGGAAAGGGGAGTGGGGA
This sequence comes from Ondatra zibethicus, assembly GCA_004026605.1. NCBI lineage: Eukaryota > Metazoa > Chordata > Mammalia > Rodentia > Cricetidae > Ondatra > Ondatra zibethicus. The sequence continues at coordinate 53,596 of PVIU01012104.1, read as the reverse complement.
AAGAGGGAGAGAAGGGGAGGGTTGGGGAGAGCTTGGGGGAGTGGAATAGTTGAGATGGAGGAAGGACAAATATAGAAGCAGAGAAGGAGATATCTTAATTGAGGGAGCCATTTTGGGGTTGGAAAGAAGCTTAGCTCTGGAGGGGTTCCCAGGTATCCACGGGGATGACCCCAGCTAGGACCCTAGGCAGTGGAGGAAAGGGTGCCTGAACTGGCCTTGTCCCATAGTCAGACTGATAACTATCTTGAATATCACCATAGAACTTTCATCTGATGGCAACGGATGGAGACAGAGACAGAGACCCACACTGGAGCACTGGTCTGAAATCCCAAGGTCCAGTTGAAGAGCAGGAGGAGGGAGAATATGAGCAAAGAAGTCAGGACCACGAGGGGTTGGTCCACCCACTGAGACAGTGTGCCTGAACTAATGGGAGCTCACCAACTCCAGCTGGACTGGGACTGAACAAGCATGGGATCAAACTGGACCCTCTGAATGTGGCTGACAATTGGGGCATACTGAGGGGCCAATGATAATGGCATTGGGATTTGTCTCTACTGCATGTACTGGCTTTTTGGGATCCTATTCTCTTTGGATGCACACCTTCCTAAGCCTGGATGTAGGGGGGAGGGCCTTGGACTTCCCACAGGGCAGAGTGCTTTGCCCTCTCTTAGGACTGGAAAGGGTGGGGCGAGGGTATGTGGGGAAGAAGGAGGGAAGTGGGAGGAGGGAAGGAAGTGGGAATTATTTATAAAGTAATAAAAAAGAGGAAAAAACCTTCCTTTTTATTTAAACAGAAAGGGGGAGGTGATATGGGATTCCCCTCTGTATGCTGTGAGTACCATTGGTTAATAAAGAAACTGGCTTGTTCTGATAGGGTAGAGAAGAGCTAGGCATGGAAAACTAAACTGAATGCTGAGAGAAAGGAGGCAGAGTCAGAGAGAAACCATGTAGCCCTGCTGGAGACAGATGCTGGAACCCTACCCAGTAAGCCACAGCCTCGTGGTGATACACAGATTAATGGATATGGGTTAGTTTAGGATATGAGTTAGCCAGAAATACACTTAAGCTATTGGCCAAACAGTATTGCAAATAATATAGTTTCTGTGTGATTATTTTGGGTCTGAGCTGCCAGGCGGCCAAGAAATAAACAAGTGACCTTCTTACAACAGCTAATATTCTTAAATTTTTAAAGAGATCAGAGTGCCATAGGTTTCCATGACAGTTATCTACACAAAGACTGCTATTCGACTTTACTACCCTGGTCATCAAGGAGAAAAGGTCATGAGGATTTCTGAAGATTTAGTACTTAGCTACCTGTGTATTGGTACTGAATGCTCCTGTTATCATTAAATCTCTGCTTTTAATTTCAGGAGGTCTTTAACTCTTGATAGGGTCGATGCCAGTCACTGTTCTTCTCATTCATGAAGCAAAGTAGCATAAGAGTCATAATTCACAATGCACAAGTATCTTAAAGGGATGATTTTACATTTTGACAAGCATATGCTCCATAAATATGATTGTAGCATCCCTTGTACAGCCAAAGCTGTGTTAGGGATGTATAAGTTCCCAGTTAGAGAGATGTATGGCTTTACATTAACTAAGCCACTTGTCGTTTGTAAATGTGTTCATTAAAGCGGAGTGGAGTGTTGAGGTGAGATGTTGATGAGCATTGCAAAACAGCGTCTAGGGCAGAATCATCTGTCTCCCTTCTCTTTGTCCCTCTCTTACCTAATAGTCACTGGTACCAATTCAGAAGAGGTTTGGGAGTTTGTGTATTTATGTTATTGTATAATATAGTTTATTATGTTATTGTATAATATAGTTTATTATGTTATGATATAATATAGTTTATTATGGTATAATATAATATATTTTTGCTAAATGTTTCAGTCCTGTGTTCTCAACATAGCAAATACATCAGATCTGAACAATAAACCATAAATAATGCACTCATGGAAGCTATAGGTGACTGGAGTGGTGGAGGCTCATAGTATAACTGGAGGCCTGTGTTGTATTTACCATTTAAAATCCCCCAGATATGATCAGGTACAGCTGTTTACAAAGGAATCTAGAAAGGACCTGACTCCAGTTACTTTCCATGCAGTTACAAGTTGTCTGATCACTTAGGATAATGTGCACATAACCTAACTCAGTCATGCATTTCTCTCAAGTATCTGCTTTGTTTTCTTTAACAAAAAAATCTTAAAGTAAAACACAGACAATTAAATGGCCACTCAAATGCTAGATCCAGTTGGAAATAAATGGTTTTGACTTTCTTTTGTCTTATAAAGTCCTTTAAAGGTATATGGCACCTAAGAATCCAGATTTCTGGTCTCAGTGGGAAATGCAAGTTGTTATTGATCATGGTCAAGGAAAAAAACAAAACAAAGAAGGTTGGATTCAAGGATATCTTTCTGAAAATTAAAAGGGGGATATAGGAATGGTAGAATAAAAGGATAGATTACTGAATCTACTTTTAAACTAAAAAGCAACTACTAAGCTCAAATATTTTACACTGGTATGGATTTCTGTATATTGATACAAATTTAAGTTTATTTTTGCTACATGTTTCTACTCTTGTTTAAGATATTGTACCGATACAACTCATTTAAAAAATGTAATGTGTAATCAAGGAATACATGTTAGTAGCTAGTGATCTATAATAATCAAACTTGTAGTCAGTTAGGTATGTTTTCAAGGCTATAGTTTTGGTATTTGTTTGCTCTGCACTGCCTATTTACTCAGGTAACATTATAACCTTCTCAGGTCTTTGAGGGAGTTGAAGACTAGATAGTTATAATTTGTTACTAAATTCAAAAAATAAACTTACAAAAGAGATGTAAAGTTTATAAAGGTCTTTAATAAAGATGTAAAAGCTTAACTAGTATATCTAAAAACATGTTTTAGATAAAAGATGTTTTAAGGTATAAAAAGATATTTTTAAAATGGTAATACAAGTTATGATAAAAACTGGTTTAGGTATAAAACTTTGGATTCATTAAGATAGGAAACAGATAATATAATACTTGCTCTAATTTTGCCAAATAAAAATGGACTGAACATTGTGAATGTAAATCTTACCTGATAATTGTTCTTATTGTATATAGTCATTTTCTATGTTAGAATGAAAAGGGGGAAATGTTGTGGGATACTGTACATCATATAAAGATATATTGCTGTGACTGGTGATAATTGCTGTAATTGTGATAATAAAGAGCTGAATGGCCAATAGCTAGGTAAGAGAGGATAGGTGGTATTTTGGGGGAGGAATTATGTTAGCAAAGTTGCCAGGGAGACACTGACACAGACAGGGAGGTCTGACGTGTGGTACAGAGTAGAGGTAACTGAGCCATGTGGAAGAACATAGAAAAATAAAAGCAGGTTAACTTAAGTTTTAAGAGTCAGTATGACAAGCCCAAGCTAATGGCCAAACTTACATAATAATAAGTCTCTATATCATTACTTGTGGATTGGCAGTCCCAATGAGAAAGCACAACTACAGAGTCAGATTGGCTCCCCACACCTGGGTGTGACTACTCAATTTGTCTTAAGAAGCTGCCCATGTAGACAAGCCTTGAACTTCCCAGACTATCTTTCTGTTATCTGTGCTTCCTCTCCTTATAATTTGCCACTTATAAGTTCTATTTTTAATAACTATTCTCAAAGTATTTGAAAGTGTTAATTTTTTCAAACTGCTAACTAGGAGCAATATTTTTGAAATCCCTAATTCCTTTCCATGTCTTGTAGTGGAATCACAACCATTCATAATTAAGAAAGTTACAGCTGATTAATCTCTTTTGAAATATGGTTAAAATGAAATAAAAATAATTAGCAAAGTTAAAATTTTTTAATTCAAAATTGGAGTATGTCAAGTTTTCTTTATCTTAGAGAATGAAGTGTTTATTTAAAGACACAACATTGTTGTACTCATTGAAGAGTCAGGTAGAAAATGCTTTTATACCTGATCATTAAACCAATAAAGTATTTTATGCTCATCAACTAGGAAAATCTGAAGCTAATTTAAATACTCAAATTTATGTTTAGCAATAAAGGTTTATAATATTTCAAGCATATGCATTAAATAAACATTCTAAGTTCCTAGAAGACTCCCTCACGCCAGGACACAATTGTTCTGTGTGACATGTGACAAACACACAAAGGTCAGCATGATTTCACAATTAATTAGAATTAAAAAATGTTAGCATGTTTTATATAAGGCAAGGCTAGATTTCATGGATTCAATCAGTTAATGTCAAGGTTTGAGCTGCTCTGTTTTCTTCTGGAGACTGAAAAGAAATCCACTTGTTAGGTCTATGGTCTCATTCCAGTGTTATAGGCTGGAGGTTCCAAGTCCCTCAGTGGCCCTTGGCCAGCAGCTGCTCTCAAAGGGAGTCCCTCTTTAGATTGTCGCCAAGTGACTCTTTCAGTAGTGCACAGCAGTGGAATTTGCTTTTGTCTGTCTCACTCAGCATGAATCCTGCTCATTTTACGACCATCTGTCTCATGTAATTTGCTCACGCTTTGAACTGCCCTGGGCAGCATGACCTAACCATGAAAGTGAAACCACCACTTCTACAGATCCAAGAATGACACAGGAAACGCTGAAAAAGTCTTGTTGAGACTAGAATTCTGTTTTCTATATATAGAACATACATAACTAAATTATGCTAATATATGGTGATATCTATAAATTTTACTATGAAAGTGTGTTTTTTTACCTTTTGGCCAAAGGCTCTTGCATGAAATACGGGCAGTGTTTCTAGGTAGAGTTTATATGTTTCTCTCTGGATTTACAAGTTGCTTTTACCATTTTCACTACCTACAATAGTGGTTTCAATTTTTTTCCAAGATGGTGAGACATGGATTGAAACATGACTTTCTGAACTGTTGGGACCAGAAGCCATTCTGTTAAAAAAAACAAAGACATAATATTGTCTCCTCTCTTAAGTGTAAATAAAATGGGCCTGTCAAGCCCTTAAAAAGGAAAACATCCCTCAGAAAGGCTGTCTGTTTCAGAGATGTTAGAAAATAGCTTTTGCCCACCCGTGGCCCTGGTCCACTCTGATGTTATACTCTAAACTCTGTCAGTAGTCAGTATTGTACTCGATATCTTGAATAAATTCTTTCAACAGAGATCATAGGGACCAGTAACAACTGCCTTGTTACAATAACTACATGAAAAAATAAAATAACAGGTATAGACAATACACAGATGTGAATTCTAAAGTATATTTGCTAAATGATATTTTTAACACCACAGGCACACACACACACACCACACACACACACACACAATCCTTTAAACAAAAAGTACAACTACAAACATGCAGGCCTTGATCTCTGGTGAATATCCCATTGCTTTCCTAATATATTGCTTGATTGGGAAAAAGGTACGGAGTTGCTTATTGTTTTGAAACGGAACCACAGATTGACAGCTGGTACTTATAAGAACGCTGTTCTGCCCTGATTAGAATGGGTGCCATGCAACAATGGGCAAAGAAAATCCATTTCCTACGCTGGCTTCAAGTTCTGGCAATTTGGGGCATCAAGGGATAGGCTTCACCCTCTCAGAAAGTACCATTTATAATCCTTATCTAGCGAGGTGTTACAGGGATTAGTAGTTGTGAAACATTTTTTAAATCCTTGTTTAAAGCTATTTTATGAGTATCAAAGATCACTGCAGAAGCTTACCTTCTGGTGTCACGGAGAGGGATACGCGTGAGGTCTTTGTCGTTGAATAAATGTGCTGGATGATCCCGCTGAGTGTGGCTGAGATGGTCTACATGCTCATGTAAATTTTCTCCTTGTAATGTTTATCAGTGTAGAGCTTCAGACTCAGATCTGCACAAAAAGAAATTGGATAAAATATCTGATATTTGAGCCAAAGAGGCCCAAAGAAGTGACTGGTAATTTAAAAGAATTTCATGGAAAATTGTAAGACTTTTCTTTCTCTAAACTTAGGTTTAGGAGGTGAATTTACTCCATCTGGCAAGTTCGTTTTGTACTCAGATTTAAATAAAAATTTTAATGTATGTACATCACCTACCCCACCCATCCACTCATGTTGCCCTTGCTATTTTGATATAAAACAAATGAATTTAGGTAGAAAATGAAATTCATAAAGAGTATACAGGAAAGATGCCTATATTTTTGATGTGATAAAAATAATTTTTATTTTACCAAATCCAAGATCGATATAGAATAAAACATGGAAACATTAAACAATAACGAAGTTTCATGAGAAACCTAATCCTCTCAGAAACGAAAGCTGTGAAATGTGTATCTACAAGATTCCCTAAAATTGGTGGCTGCAATAAGAGCTAAATTATATGTGGAGATACTGTGGCTATAAGAGATAAAGCTGTTTATTTGAAAAGGTATTTTGCAAAGGTGTGTAAATATACTCCAAGGTGTGAGTAAAAGATATGCCCCCATCGATTATCACGTCTCCAATCCATCTAATATTCTTCCTTGATCTTGAATGCATTGCTCTAGTTTCAAAGATAATCCCAGTAAGAGTCTATGCCCCCATAGAAACACGATGAAACACAAGCTCGTAAGACCCCAGCGCTGGTGATGTGACGGTGAGGTAGAAAACGAGGGCACTGTTTCCATTGACCTCCACTTACACCTTGGCGACCTTATGTGACCTTGTGCTTTTCATTCACTGTTCATGTTTCTCTGTCTCAGACTCTTCCCTGGTTAAAAAAAAAAAAAAAACATACAAGTGATAACTCCACATCACACTTTGGTAGGCCTGTTTGATCAGGTCGTGTAAGAATAAATGGCAAACTACTTTGAAAAATTAGCAAGTGGTAGGCCAGGCTGCTTCCTGGAAGCCAGGAGCTCTTTGGTAGAGCCCCTCGTGAAATCTGTTTATTGTTGTAAAGCCCTGAGTGAGCGCAGAGTGGGCCTGTGGTGTGTCTTTGTAAGTCTGGGTAAAGCCTAACTTGGTACAAGTACAGAACAAGTGAAAATAGTGTTTCCTCCCTCTCATAGAAAGCTGGAATTTAACATTTACACTGCTTTGGTTTAAATCGTTTATGGGCAACAACATCAAAATAAAGCCTTTCCCTTCCCTTTTATTTATGCTTCAACTTAAATGCAATAGAAAAATCACCATTTTGCCAGTTTTCAGGTTACTCTAATAGCAAAGACCCTGCATTGTGGATCTTTTATCTGTCTGCCCATGGATGGATCCATATATACATAGCTATAATTTGGACAATGAATGCTCCTGGAAGGCCCATATGTTAAGGGCTTGCCTTCCTTCTAGCTTTTGATCCTATTGAGAGACAGCAAAGCATTAAGGAAATGGGACCCAGTTGAACAAGTGACATGATGGGAATTGGGCCCTTGAAAGAGAATATGGGGACCCCAGGTCCTTCCTGTCTCTCTTTCTTGCCTTGCTTCCTGACAGCCCTGTAGAGAACAGAGATGCACTGCCTCAGGCTCCAGGAATGGTGTCCTGAACTACTGTGGGCCTGACGTAAACAGACACCGAAATCTCTGATGCTGTAAGCTAAATAAACCTTTTCTATTATTATAGTGACATATCTTGGGTTTTTTTTTGTCACAACGGTGGGAAGCTGACTTAAGCATCCTGATGCTAAACGATGGGTCCTAACATGATCAGCAAGAGCGCTGCTCATCCAGGACAGACCCAGAACTGCTCTTCATTGAGGTCACAACCTCACCAGGTTTCCAGTTGCCAGGTCCTATATTCACGCAGTCCATGTGTACATACTGAATTATTTGTGCAGGAATTCAAGTTGAAATTAAATACATCACTGTCTTAGTTAGGGTTACTATTGCCGTGATGAATCACCATGACCAAAGCAACTCGGGAGGAGAGGGTTTATTTGGCTTACATATCCACATTGTTGTTCATCACTGAAAGAATTCAGGACAGGAACTCAAACAGCGCAGGACCCTGGAGGAAAGAGCTGATGCAGAGGCCATGGTGGGGTGCTGCTTACTGGCTTGCTCATCATGGTTTGCTCAGCCTGCTTTCTTACAGAACCCAGGACCACCGATCCAAGAGCGGCACCACCCACAATGGGCTGGATCCTCCCCCCATCAATCACTAACTAAGAAAATGCCCAACAGACTTGCTGACTAGCCTGTCTTATGGATGTATTTTTTTAGTTGAAGTTTCCTCCTCTGACTTCAGCTTGTGTTGAATTGACATAAAACTGTTGTAGACTATTATTTTAACTAGACAAAGATGTGTTACATTTGCTTATGCTGCAGAATATTAATTTGGTCATGGTCTGTTGCTTTTGTTTATGTTGCATTTGCTTAATTATGAAAAGCTGTTTTACCTTGCCTGCCTAAGCACCTGATTAGTCTAATAAAGAGCTGAATGGCCAGTAGGTAGGCAAAGAAAGGATAGGGGGGACTGGCAGGCAGAGAGAATAAATAGGAGGAGAGAAAAGGACATGCCCAGGGCAAGAAGCCAGGCAGAAGCCAGACATAGAGAAACAGTGAAAGATATACAGAAGAAAGGTGATAAAGAAAAGGGTAGATAAAGAAAAACAGGTTAATTTAAGTTAAAAGAGCTAGCCAGAAATGTGCCTAAGCTAAGCTGAGCATTCAAAACTAATAATAAGTCCCTGTGCCATGATTTGGGAGCTGGTTGAGGACCCAAAAGAAAAAGCCTGATACATTAAACTATCCAGCAAAATCACAAAGTATACTTTGGGGACAAAACAAAACATAAAAGGAAGTATACAATTTGTGCCACAGAACAAAAAACAAAAAGTTGTTTCTAAGACACTTTTCCAAACTTCTATATTCCGTGTTTTGTTTTTGCTGTCTTCTACCATTAGATTTTTAACTTTGTCTTCTTAATACATACAAGTTATTTCTTTATCAACGACCCTGAGGGAGAAGTGGTGCCTTGTGGGTATAGAGTCTCTCCGCGCCGCTCACACCCACGCTCAATTGCCACTGTTTGACAACAGAGGCATTCCACATATACTCTGTGAATATTCTTTCTCCCCATTAGATATCCTTTCTGTGCCGAGTACTTGGGATACAGCAAGACCCACCTGTGAAATACAGGGAATTTGTTTAGAAAAGCTCTCTCCTTCCTAGAGGCCATGCAAGGCACGAGTTCCTTAAAAATGATTCCATTTATCTTAAACTAAGATTGTTTATGTGTTAATCTTGAAGAAGTCTTCATTTGAAGCGAAACACAAAGAACACACACTCATTAATGTGTCATGTCAGTGCCTGTTATCTTTCTAGTGGTGACAGGGACTGTACACAGGGAAATGCCGTCCTGCTGGAGAATGTTGTGTTTTAAGTAAACAGCAACTAACAACTGATTTCTAACCCTGCTACTAGAAAACTTATGGAAACATGGGTCCAGAATGCTTGAAGTAAAAGGTACATTATATCTCTCAAGAGTGCAAGCTTGTATTAAACATTTAAGAATATTTTTGGTAGAAAGATATGGAGCCAAACTGCACTTTCAAGAAGTAGTACAAGAAATAGTTGACTTTTAAAAAATAAAACCCAGCTAGGCAGTGGTGGCTCACGCCTTTAACACCAACACTCGGAAGGCAGAGGCAGGTGGATCTCTGAATACAAGTCCAGCCTCGTCTATGGAGCAAGTTCCAAGACAGCCAGAGCTACAACAAAGAAACCCTTCCTTGAACAAACAAACAATAAATAAATAAATAAACAAATATTGTGTTTTCTTATGCATTTCCTTTAGTTAATTCAAAGCCCTTTGAAAACCAACTAAAATATATCTATATATCATATGTAGCCTTTAGGGCACGATTTTAAACCTTTGAAAGTGATCATAACTGACATAAAATCATCATGCCATCTTTGTCACAGGCAGCTTTTGGGACACTGAGAAACTAGTTTTTGTTGTACCAGTCACAATGCATCCTGCACAGACCACTGAACCAACTCGCTGCCCACACTCAACTCCCTGCAGCCAAATAGAGAAAAAGTTAAAAGAATATTATGATGTCATACTATATTAGAATATATAATAATATTCTTGTTGTCTATTGAGTGATAGATACTTTACAAGGCATCAGGAATTGAGCAATCCTTAAATTCTTTCCCAATGCTCTAAGCAAAAACTAATTAAGCCAATTTAATTGGTACATGAATTTTTTTATGCAGACCTCAAAGAAACATCATTACAGGCTCTCCCAAACTGTCCACTAACATCATTATAAACAAAATTCCGAGTTAAATAAGCCTGTGATTTCTCCAGTATGAATTTTCCTTTCTTTTTACAGGGCTCAGTTTCCCACAGTTCAGAATAATTTGATTTCTGGGAGAGATAAAACAGAGATCGGATTAGGGAGGGGTTGGCTTGAGGATTGCCTTGACTCCCTGTGAACAAGCTGCTAGCGAGTTTGCAATGATGAACTGCATTCTGCCCCCAAAAAGAAGGCTCCCGTTTACTCCACTGATCCTTGAAGCAGCTGATAGGGCTTCCAGGGTTTCAGGCTTCTGTACAGATTACTAAATGTCTTTCAACCAAATAGAACCCTGAATCTGGCTTAAAACTTTAACTGCGTATTAGTAAAAACAACACATTCAGAACCAAGAAAGTACACGGACGATGAATTTAAGCTGCTCCTCCCGTGGCACAGTTGAAAGGACAGTTAGTCTCATGATTCCCGAGTCTTCATAAGTCACGAGTCTTGTATCAGCATCCAGCTGAAAAGAAGCTTCTTTTCAGAGGAGAAAGGAAAGAATAGCAAACTTGTAAAATAAGACAATAATCACTCTCGATGTTGACGACAGGGTTAGTGATTAACCTGACTTGTGCTAAGAGTAGTGCATTCATTTAGGGTGATTCTTCTGGACTCTTGGCACAGTACTCTGCTTTTCTTTAAAACAAGCCAAATACTTCTACCCGTTCTTTTGTCCAGCGCTGTTTTTGGTTTGGTTTGGGTTTGGCTTTAATTTGCAAGAATATTTTTGTGCAGAACTATGACAATTTTGAGGTTCTCTTTATAGTCTAACAAGTTTGACACAATTTCATGGATGCTGGCATAAATCAGAAACCTGGGGCCAAGATCAAGGCTATCATAGGGACCATGTGACTCTCACTGTCCTGCACTGGGTCTCTTTGGTGTGATGGGGAGTACTTCCGGTTTGCCATATCCAACAAGTGTGTGAAACAGCTGAGGACATCCAAGCCTAGAATCATTTGATCTTTAAACCTTTGAACAGGCTGCTAGCTGTCTACACAATTTTTATGGGCAAAATTGATGTTTTATCTCATATAACCATAACTTCTGCCTTAATTGCAACTTCTGTCTGCCCAAGACCCTATGACTCTTACAAGGATATTTGCAGCATAAACATCTTTGAAAATATAGGGAAAAAAAACAAACAAAAATGCTTCCTGTTTCTGTTCAGAAGATGCACCAAACCTTGAAAGAAGGGTAGAGCGGCTTACTGGTAGGTATCTATAGGGTATCTATCATCATGCCCTTTGAATATATCATTAGCAGCCTGGGTCTATCTGGCCTTCTGTTTTACGTCATTTCTATTGAAATCCATTATCAAAGTACATCTTTGTTTGCTTTGCCTTGTTTCTGTTTTCCAGATAGAATGTGGCTACATGCCACAGGCTGGTCTCAAACATAGCATCCTCTATCCATGCCTCAGGCATACATGGTAGGTGTGGGCCACTATGCACACTTAACTGCTGCTTCTTTGAAGGAAATGAGTCCTTCTCTTCCGGTGTGTTATTATTTTCTTACTTTCTTTGCTGTTTAGAAATTTCTATAAAGCGATGGGTTACAGTTCTTTCCCCATTTTATCCCCATTGTATTCTTCATGTCTGGAGTTCAATTGAATTTTATGAATTTCAAAGTCAGACATTTTATCATCACCACATCTACTTGGACAGATATTTGAAAAGCAGAGAAGTGTTTTGTCAAGCATCTTAAGGATCAAACCCTGGCAAGCATTAACAGCTGTAAAATTAAAGCCTGGCTCTGCCACCATTGTCCTTCTCCTCCCTTTTGTATGGTGCCCACTTTGCACCTTGAGGCAAAAATTGTGAACAACTCAACTGTTGTCTCTAGCTAAGAGTATCTTTCTTAAGAGCACTGCGTTTTTCTTTACTTAACACAATGTTAAGGAGTTCAGCGCACAGAAGCTGGCCTTCGATCTGATAAAGCAAATGATCAGACTCTATGTCCACTCTTCTAGGACAGAATGTTAGCCAGGAACCTGTCCCTGAAAAACTTGAATTTTGTCTTATGGATGTTCTTCACTTTGCTTTCGACCCTCACTTCCTTCAGATAAAATTGACATAGTCGTTGCTGTGTCTTCGCTCTCCTTGGGAGTCCCTCCATGTGCCAGCATCATCAAGCCAGACTGGAGTGATCATCAGTGTCATGTCAGTTTCCCTGTGTTTCGTTGGTCCACACTCCCAGCCTTCCTGTGCACCCAGTAGGACATGGTGTGTGGGATCATCTCAGCTAGCCCACACGTCCTCTCTTCTCCTGAAAGGTTTGTAGCCACCACTTATTCCTTGTTTCCAACAATCCTTAATGTCTTTAACAAATGTTATTTTATAGTGTAATTTGTTAATGAGATTGAAAAACAAAGACAGTTTTATCTAGAGGCAGAATTCACTGTTCTCACTGATTTAAAATGAAAAGAAAATATTTTGAGAACATACCAAACAGGACAATAATATTCCATAGTGATTTTTTCAAGGACTTTATGAATATTTATAAGGGAATTAAAGTACTAGCACTTCTCCATTTATCTCAGCCTAAGAATATTTTCATTGTAATCCTCATTATCTGCATTGATATTGTTAATTATGCAGTTAATCTACACAATTATTTTAGATAGAACTTGGATTTTGGCCCGGTTCTATGTAATGAGATGATGTTGAAAGTTACTGTTTGTATTTCTGCTAACGAATACTACCACGCTCCTGCAAGTGCTTCTATCAAATCCTAGATCCTTAAAATCCATCTCAGATAGTGGGGAAGTCACACTTAAATAAGCTCATGAAATTCTAAGGAACATGTTCCCTCTTCTCAATGGATTTTCACAGTCACGCCTTATGAATGTGTTATATTAAATGAAGCCAATTATTTTTGCTTCTCCATTCTCCAGGAGACTTCTAGAGGTCCACTATGGTCAAGTGCCATAGGCTGGGTGCCTTAAGTGCTCACTCACCTTTTCACACTATGGAGGATAGAAATCCCATATCAAATTCAGCAGGACTTTCATCCATGGTATTCCTTTCTTGGAGTTTAGATGCTGTGGGAATTCTTTCAACCAAATAGCCTTTTGGGTACCAGCCCATTAGGGCATGGTCTGAGGTGCTACGTGTGGACTGATAAGCACAGACAGGACGCAGCTCGCTCTCTTGGGGGGAGGTCGGGGTTTGGTTTGCAGCTTTCAGTGCCTACAGAGCAGAAGACCATGGATCTCTACCCTTATTGTGAGTTTTCCCCAAATAAATATTAGTGATCCTTTATTCTGGGCTCACGTGGACTTCCTTAATTAGGCCTACATTTAGATAAATAGAAAGATAGATAGATAGAAAGATAGACAGAGAGGAAGATGGATGGATGGATGGATGGATGGATGGATGGATGGATGGATGGATGGATGGATGGATGGCAAGATAGATAGACAGATAGATAGATAGATAGATAGATAGATAGATAGACAGACAGACAGACAGACAGACAGACAGACAGACAGACAGACAGATAGATGTCTTTCTTTTGCCTTTCTAATTTTTAAAAAGTTGTTAGTTCTTTGGGAGTTTTGTATAATATGTTTTGATCTATTCACCTCCCTCCTTCAACTCTTCCCAGATCCACACCCCTTCCCTACTCAATCAACTTTGTGTTTTGTTGTTGGTTTTTTTTTGTTTTGTTTTTTTTTAATCAACCAAGAATACAAAGCTGTGGGTTTCATTAAGACATCTTTGTAGATGCTTTGTTCTTCCCGGGGGGACCAACTCAGCTTCTCTCTCCCACCCTCCTACTGCTCCATGATTGTTGGTCTCTCTCAACCCTAGTAGCCCCACTCCTGCTTTTTGTCACATGCATTCCAGGACCCTCTTTTTCTGTTCTCCCTATATCTAAATATCTCTCCTGAAGGAAGCAGGTGGGTGATGTTCAGACCTTCACTCTCTCTTCTGTCCTCTAAACCCAATCCCCCAATCTCTTTCCCAGTTCTGTACCAGACCACCTGCTGCACCCTCACCCACGCCCATCTCCCAAGGATCTTCTTCTACAGCTTTATTCACCACCATATCCGGCTCCAGTTGTCTCAGGCATTCCCTAAGAACCCAATAGCCATACCCTTCAGGGAAGCAGATCTTCAGATCACTCTCCCTCCTCTCCTCCAACCCCAGCCCACAGTCCCATCCCCAGATCTGTGGCAACTGACCAGCTGTGGCCTCTCTTCCCTCTCGGCCCCCACTCCCACAGAACTAAGCAGAACCTGGTGGTGGCACACACTGCTTTCCTCCCATGGATGCCATCTGTGACCACCTCTAGTACACCCCCATTCCTAAGTGTCAGCTCCCAATACTTAGAAACACATTTTACCTGGAGCACACCTGCAGGGTTCTCAGAGACATTCCTTACCAGACAGCACACAGCCACCACACTCTAAGAAACAGCAACAGAAGCCAAACAACAAAACACTCACCCAACAAAGACCAGACCAAATATCAGCACCTAAAATTACAAACTTTCAAAACTGAGATGCCCAGACGCCAGCATAAAAAGACAACCAATAACAGCCAGGACAGTTATGTCTCGACTAGAGCCCAGCAGCCCTCCTACCCAGTAGACCCTGAGAAATACAATACAGCAGAAGCAAAGGACAAGGACTTCAAAATAGCCTTTATGAATATGTTAGCGGTCCTTAAGGAGAAAATGAACAAACTCCTTAAAGAAATCTATGAAAACACAAACAGTGGAATGAAATGAAGAAAACTTTCAACACTTGCAAGAGAAATAGAATCGGGCTGGAGAGATGGCTCAGAGGTTAAGAGCACCGTTTGCTCTTCCAGAGGTCCTGAGTTCAATTCCCAGCAACCACATGGTGGCTCACAACCATCTATAATGAGATCTGGTGCCTCTTCTGGTGTGTGTATGTTAACAGAACATTGTATGCATAATAAATAAATAAATCTTTTTAAAAAAAAAAGAGAAATAGAATCAATAAAGAAAATTCAAACTGAGGGAAAACTAAATTTTATTATTTTTCTTTTTTCTTGAGGATTTCATACATACATACATACATATAATGGAATGTGATAACATTTGCACACTGCACCCCCTTCACACTCTTCCTGTGTCCCCTGCAGTGTATCTCTCTCCAAACCTCCTAACCCTCTATTTCTTCTTTCTAATCACTCACAAATCCAATTTACACACACTTCACCGCTTCACACCTGCATAGTGTAAGGCCAGCACCGGTGCAAGAGAAAGCAGCCACAAAAAAAAAAATTCCTCTTCTCCCAGTGGTTGTCATCTGCCAATAGATCCACAATTAGGGGTGGGGCCTGTGCTGATCCCACCCATGCAGGGCCACATCTCTGCTGGAATGGTGACTGGCTTGATCTTGTGCAAGCAACCATGGCTGGTGTGAGTTCATGAGAGTGAGAAGCCCTCCGCGTCCAGCGTTCTGTCGCGTTCCTCCTCATCTTCCAGCTATTACATTCTTTTTGTCTGCACTGACTGCTGCTGACTGCCAAAAGCAGTAATGGTAACACCTCAATTCAGCTCTTCTTCCGGCTGTGGCAACTCAAGTCTGCCAGGAGTGGACTAGCAGCAGGAAAGTCTTGCTGACAGGAAGAACTAATATCTACTACTTTTATGACTGATATCGTACAAAGGATTTTGGGGCATTTATTTTAAAACTATATGAATTCACAAAGTAATAAGAATAAAGCTCAATGCTACGGAAAGATAACCAAGTAACCAAACCAAAGATGCCACAAACATGGAAACAGTAAAGACCTCCCAATAGCTATCCAATAACTATGATTCATATACTAAAGCTACCTACAGGTAAATGTTAAGTCATGCATGGGCACAAAAGGTATGGAAATGTAATAGTATAATTTTTAGATCTTAGAAAACACACTAGGAGAAATAAAGGCTCTCTACAGTAGAACTAGTAATTGAGCCCACTCAGGAGATCATCATTCCACATGCGTACAAGTCACAGGGAGTTATTCGAACTCATACAGCAAGCAAGACCTGGGATATAACAAGGACAGACATCAGGCTTTGGCAATACATCACATGGTCTCTGGTAGAGTGGCTACTTCAGAGAAAATAAGGAGAGATAGAAAAGAACTATCTGAAGAGAAATAGCTAAACACTTTAGATAGACAAATGGGAAATTTCAATCTAATTGTATAAGATTGTCATTGATGTAATGCCCTGGGGTTTTTGTTGGTTTTGCTCTTGTTTTCCTTTCTGCTCTCCATCAGAGGCCTACAACAGTATCTGTCTGACAGCAACTCAGTGACGTTCCCCGGGCTTCAGGCTTCACAAGTCCATGCTTTGGAACCCTCAGATCCTTCACTTGTTTCAGGTCTCATTCTTCTAACTTGACATGGAAGTTCTCATCTTCAGCATGCTGATGGTTCATTGATGAAAACTCACAAAAGCCTGTTAAAATTTTGTTTAAAAGTTATATTTTTCTTGTTCTTGTCTGAGACATTTGTCTTTGTTCTATATTATCCCATATCAATTTTCTGTAAAGAAGTCCCTATCATTGACTGTTCTCACAAGTTGGATTTCTTAGTAGTTGATGTGGAACACACACACCTCACCCACTGACAGATACCATACATACACACACACACACACACACACACACACACACATCCCCTCATACCTCACCACAGACACGCAACTACACAAACTACAAACCAAAATCTGATGTTAAAGATCTTTGTGAAGAAAAGACAATAAAACTCTTTTATGATTTGAGAACAATCAAAAGTCTTTTATGATTTTCTACATCCTAACAAACTTTTAGTATAAATATTTCTAACTACATTGTTTTCATTTGATATAGGTCATGTAGTCAATAGCATTATTTGGGTTTACATGTGTGAAAATGACAGCTCAGGTCATGAGGTTGACATGGTGGGTATTTATGAATTATTTTTGTATTAGGAATTTGTTGACCAAGGTTTCTGTCCTGCCCAGTACTACAGCCATTCAGTCCCAAATAAATACACTGAGGTCTACATTAGTTATAAACTGATTGGCCTATTAGCTCAAGCTTCTTATTAACTCTTATAACATATATTAGCCCATAACTCTTGTCTGCATCAGCGACGTGGCTTGGTACCTTTTTCGGCAAGGCTGTCACATCTTACTGTCTTGCTTCCTCTGTGGCTGGATCACGACTGCAGAATGAAACTTCCCTCTTCCCAGAATTCTCGTTGCCCCACCTCTACTTCCTGCCTGGTCACCCTGCCTATACTTCCTGCCTGACTACTGGCCAATCAGGGTTTATGTAAAATAAAAGTGACAGGGTACGGACCATTGTCCCACAGCACTTCTCCCCCGTTTTTTAAAACAAGAACTCTCAATTGAATCTCCCTTGTTTAGCTTTCTTCCTGACCATTATCCATTAAAACTTGTAACCAACATTCTAAACAAAGGAAAATATCCATAGTCCATTTTTTGGGAATGTGAGTGTAGTTTTCCAGGCTACTTCCTGCTTATGATAATCTTATGGGAACCTAAGGAAAACTTAGAATTATGATCAAGTCATGACTAGAGTATCCTGTGAGGCTTGATCATCTCAGGCAGCAGTCTTGAATCTGTTCTGGATGTAGAACTCAGACATCTGGGCCATCCACTTCTATCAGAGATTTCTCAGGTGGTCTTCCTTGATCAAACATGATTTTTCTTAACCTGGAATAAATCCACAGCCTCTCATTTCCTGTGGAAATAAAAGCAAAACCTCTTCTCCAAAGTAACATACTTTTTGACTTCAATTTTGAAGTCAAGGTATTTTCAAATTACCTATCTTAGATTAATTCAGCAGCATTTATAAACAAATATCTTTTAGCAGCTGTTGCTCCTTCCTTAGCATTGAAACAATTCAAAGAGAACATAATAACATATAGTATCCAGACTCTCTGTGTATTTTTCATCTTTACATGGCTTTATTTTAACCTCTCTTTTATTTTTATTTTTAATTTTTGACTTTTTGAGACAGGGTTTCTCTGTGTATCTTTGGCTGTCCTGGAACTCCCTCTGTAGACCAGGCTATCCTTGAACTCACAGATATCTGCCTGCCTATGCCTCCCAAGTGTTGGAATTAAAGGTGTGTGCCACCACACCTAACTACTCTCTTTCTTTCTTTTTTATTTTAAGAACTTTATCCTTTTAATCTAATATCTTAAGTTGGTTAATTAGCATATTGGTGTACTGCTTTCTCTTATAGCCAGCTTTACTTATAGATGTAACAGATAAAATAAAATTTGGCATATCCT
Organism: Ondatra zibethicus; assembly: GCA_004026605.1. NCBI lineage: Eukaryota > Metazoa > Chordata > Mammalia > Rodentia > Cricetidae > Ondatra > Ondatra zibethicus. Next base: position 35,085 of record PVIU01012104.1, on the reverse strand, counting down.
TGATGGGGAAACTCTGTCAACCAATAACATCTGATTAAGGCATGGCTACCTGCAGCCAAGGAGAAAATCTGGGAGAACTCAGGTGCGCGTTCTCTCTGTGCGGTGCCCGCCAGACATATAGGAAGTCGGACCTCTCACTCTTGTAGCGTGAGTTTTCCCCTTATAACCATTAAAATATAATTGTTATTCTTGAGCTGGCCTGGTTATTCATCATACCGACCTAATTCGCTACACTTGGCGCCCGGACTGTGGGGCTTTTAGAGCCTCTTGTGGCTCTGGCTGTCCCAGCTCCCCCGGGCTGCCACTTGCACTGCCACTCACCCCCCCACCCTCCGCAGTGTCCCTAAGCCCTCGCTGCTCAGCCCACGCATCCAGCCTACTTCTGCACATCCAGCCCAGCTCCACCACTGCCGCTGCAGGCAAAGGCCATTCCCGTGCACTTTCCCGGTGGACTTCTGAGGCCACAGACCCTGCTACACCCAGCTCACTGCAATTTTAGAGGACGACGTCCCTTCTCCCAGCAAAGTTTGCCCTCAGGCTTAGGGATATCATTTAGGGGTTGATTATAATTGGTATACGGTTGAGGAATGAGGGAGGAATTTTATAGGTTCAGGAATCTTTCTGAAAAAAAAGAGGGATAATTGGATGATGGGATAATAGATTTTGTGAGTTATTGTTTTTAGACCATTATATTGGTATCAACTCTTGTATATTGATACAAAGTTAAATTATATTGAATATCGTATGCATGTATGCTTCTACCTCTATTTAAAACATTGTTTATGTATTGATATATATATTTACCATATTGCAGTGTACAGTACTACCTCTGATCAAGATACTTATACATTGTTTACATTTGAAGGTCATTGTCCTCATTTATTGCACAGTTGTTTATTGTCTTAGTCTTTAAGTTAGATAGGTATTGAGAATTATAGATCAATAGTCATCTATGTTTGTCATATTTATAATTAGACTAATTAGGTTCTTTAGATACATAGAGATTATATTCAGTATAGATAGGTAATCTTCAACCTCTTCAAAGAGCTGTAGAAAATGGCCTTTAATCTAACTTAGAGTTCCATGGTAGTGAGACACAATCGCTCCAGGCAACACCGATCTATTCCCGAGAGAATGTTGAGCACCAAAGACACTTCACCTGGAGCCTTTCTTCTTGGCAGAACTGGCCTTTGGGCAAAGAAATGCCCATACCTCAACCACTGACAGAGATACAGAGTATCTGTAAATGGATAAAAGAGGACTGTCATATCCTGCCAAGACAGAGTAAGATAGTTTTGAAAAGTTTCTTGCCTTTGAAAATGGTATGTCAGCTACGTTAGGCCTTAGCCAAAGTTGGTTGCTTCAACATTACAAATGAGACTTTGGGTGATTGTCCAGGTAGTCATTTGTCTCTGTTATTTGTTACACATTTTGGAAGTTTCTCAATTGCACTTCCTGTTCACTCAAGTAATATTGTTTCCCTTCTCAGATCTTTGATGGAGTTGAAGATTAGATAATTATAGTTACCTTCCTCATGATTTAGCCATGCTTAATTTCAATGCAATATTTAGACTCCTTGAAATAGAATGTTTAGTAAAACTTTTGTTATGTGTTCCTTGCTTGATATTTTTTATTGTTTGTAATTTTATATTTGGTATCTCTTCCTATTGTATATAGTTGTATTGGGTTTGGATTAATCTTGTTTAGACAAAAGGGGGAAATGATGGGGAAACTCTGTCAACCAATCACATCTAATTAAGGCGTGGGTACCTGCAGCCGATGAGGAAAAACTGGGAGAACTCAGGTGCACGATCTCTCTCGCGGTGCCCGCCGGACATATAGGAAGTCAGACCTCCCACTCTTGTAGTGTGAGTTTTCCCCTTATAACCATTAAAATATAATTTTTAATTCTTGAGCTGGCCTGGTTATTCATCGTACCAACCTAATTCGCTACATATCCTTTCAGAAAACATTAAGTCTTTCTGATGATTTTATATTTAAGTTTTTTAATTATAAGCCATATATAGATATACACACATAAACTACATCTAGAAAATATTTATATTCTCATAATATACATAACTTCTGTACATACATACATTGACTACATATTGATAATATACAAACATGCCATATTTACAAAAGATTTTATTAAATTAATGCAAAGGTTTTTTAAATTATATTTGTGATCATTATTAATTAGCTCTACAAGCATTTTAGCTGGAATTGAACTTGTTTAGATATTAAAAGTAAATCATTAATATAATAATGTATGCCCTTGAGTGCGAAGCATGGTGGTTGATTTTTAGGTTAGCATGTGCTAATAACTTAGATGATGAATGATCAGATGGCATTGATTATGCTGTGAACTACTTCTTTTCTGCCTGAAGGTTGCGCTTCTTACAAAGCATTTGCTCTTACACTGAACATTGAAATCATCTTATTAGGAAAATGGGAAACAGCGAATTCAATGAGGTGTTTCTGATGGATTTATAATGCTTGGATGTGATAATATTTCAAAATAGTTAGCTGAGTTTCAAATCTATTTGCTTCATATTAGCGAAGCACAGGAGAAATTAAGAAAACCAAGGCAGCGGTTCACAGTTTGATGTTATCAAGTCTTATTAAATTGATTTCACGATTCTTCAGCTGCAGCACAGCCTGCGTTTCAAAAGCACAGCGTTAGTGCGTGAGTTTTACGTGCAGTGCAATATTTCCTAGACTGAGTGAGAAGAACAGAAAGCAGGAGAACCAGAAGAAAGGAATGAAAACAGCTCAGGACCATCAGCAATGACTAAACTTGACCGTGATATTATCTGGGTTCTATGCTGTTTTATATGTACATGTGTGAGTGGAGAGGGGCCTGCAAATGGACTTAAGTTGAAATATAAATGTATGTTTTGTTGTTGGTTGCTTGCAGAATAGCCAATATGTTGTTAATAAATTCATAAGCATATATAACAAGCTGCCAGCCACTTCTGAAAACTTCCTATTGGAGGGTTTCTTCTGATAATGAAAATTTTCAAGAAAAAAAAGACAACATAAAAAAATCCCCAGAAATGTCACAACAGAAGCAGAAATCCTTGCATATTGAAACTAAAATCCTCATTAAAGTGCCTTAAATTAAGTTGTAAAATCGCATATTTTTTAATTTATCTATTAAATTTTGAAAACTTCATTATATGTGTTATGGTTAATAAAATCATAACCAATTAAAACTGCAGTGTAACAGGATTGCAGTGTAGTCCCAGGACTCGCAAACATTTGGTTCAAACAGTTGTGAGGGCAGGGTGAGCAACAGAGCCCTGGGAGGGCAGTGTGTTCCCTTTCATGGGTGCCACTCTGTGGGAGCACATTATGAAGCAAGCATGAGGGATTCACTCAGAAATGTCCAAAGAACTTAACTATTTTCTAATGCTATGATTCGTTTGTAAAACAAAAAGCTTAGCCAGGCGGTGGTGGTGCATGCCTTTAATCCCAGCACTCGGGAGGCAGAGGCAGGCGATCTCTGTGAGTTCGAGGCCAGTCTGGTCTATAAAGAGCTAGTTCCAGGATAGACTCCAAAGCTACGGAGAAACCCTGTCTCAAAAAAAAAAAGAAAAAGAAAAGAAAACAAGAAAGGAAGGAAGGAAGGAAGAAATAAAAGCCTTAAAAATGAAATATTAAAAAAGATGTGAATAAATGAAAATATTTCTTATTCGTGGGTTGGCAAAACCAGTATTTATAATACCTATGTCACTCAAAGCAACCCACAAATTCACCATAGCAGCTCCTGGAAACGTACCAGTACTTTCACTGAAATTCACAAGGATCACAAAGGATTCCAAATGAACCAAGTTTGTCTCTAGCAAAAAGGTACAAAGCTGAGCAGCACCCTGCCTTAAACCAAAGTGCACTGACTGCTGTAGTAATGAAAGCGGGGTCCTTCTTGCAAATACACACAGCGGCCAGTGAAATACCGAGGCTCACAAGAAGTGTGGGAACAGAGTCAGCTGATTCTCACAGAAGAGTCAGGAATAAGCCTGGGGTGGGTGGCATGCACCATTCATCCCAGCGCTCCAGCAACAGAGGCAGACAGGCCTCTGTGAGTTTGGGGACAGTGTAGTATACCAAGCAAGATCCAGAATAGCCAGAGCTGCATAATAATGAGATCCTTTGTCTCAAAAGAAAAAAAAGTATAAGGAATACACACTGGTAAAGAACTCTTCTGTAGACAATATTATGAAAATTGAATATATAAATGCAGAACACAATCAGGCCCTGATTCCACTATACACCAAATTCTGCTAAAACTTAAGTGAAATGCAACTGTGAGACCTCAAAGTATAAACATATTACATAAAACTCAGAGGGGAAGATTCTTGAAATCAGTGCGAGTAGTGGCATTTTAGGTATTTGCCAGAACACAGGTTAAAAATACAAAATTGATATTGTAGAAATCTCAAGTAGAATAAGGTAGAAAAGACCAGTTATTAGATACTGATTTATTGACCTATTTAAAATACTGCTTGCACTCTCAGTCCCTGCTCATTGACCCTGTCACATAACGGAGTCCAGAGTGCAACCTCGTCCCAGGGCAACTCCAATTCTTGGATACCTGTCAAAATATAACTGTCCCCCAAAGGGGTTCTGCCTTAGCTCCTTCTCATATGTGCTGCGACCAGGGAATAGGCCAGCCACAGACCATCCATCGGGCCTCCTCAGGCTGTGACAGGACTGCCCAGGCTGGAAAAGCAGGCCATGATTCTTTATAGAGGGGTAGTGACACAGAGAGTGACAGCTACGGACGAGGGCCAGGGGACGAAAGAGCGATTGCGGGGTAATCTATTGGTCTCACATGGATATCTCCACGAAGGGGTCTGGAAGGGAAGGCTTCCACAGAGGGACTAGGAGTTAAGGCTGCTATAGGACTTTGGTGTGGGGGGAATCCGTAAGGAATGATGAGGGAACTGACCATAGATAAGCCCTTCGTGCAGGAAAGCCATGTCTCAAAATGCGGGCTTTAATAAACGCCAGCCATGAGCTCCTCAACCTAACAGAGCCATCCCTAGGACAGGGCTGCTGGATATACAGACAGGTAAGCCAGGCTACTTAGGCTGTGGGAGAAATGACGAACCAAGGCCTAACACACGAAGGGGACGTGTTTAACTGAGCCATCTGCTTGAGTCATAGGGAACGGCCATATATGGTTACAGCAGACTAGTTAAGAGAGCAGCTGCTGCGGGGGGGGGGGGGCGCACGCCTTTAATACCAGCACTTGGGAGGCAGAGGCAGGCAGATCTCTGTGAGTTCAAGACCAGCCTGGTCTACAAGAGCTAGTTCCAGGACAGGCTCCAAAGCCACAGAGAAACCCTGTCTCCAAAAACCAAAAAAAAAAAAAAAGAGAGAGAGCAGCTGCTCCCAATGGTTCCTGACTTCACCTGCCCCCAGGTGCGATTTGAAGACACTTGCTAATGGGTGTTCTTGGCCCTGGGCTTATATGTGTTCCCAGGAAGTTAGGTCCAGCAGTACTTACATCCCTTAGATTCAAGAAATCAGAGAACTCCTGTGCTTTTACAAGTCCTGCTAGGAATGGCCTTGGCAGGGTCCATGCCCACCAGTGCCACTGCTATAGGCAAGTTCTCTCTTCAGCCAGCTCTCTCTTCAGATCAAACGTCTCAGTGCTCTAATGAGTCACCATGAGCAAAAAGCAACTTGGGAAGGAAGGGCTTATTCAGCTTGCACTCCCACATTGTTGTTCATCACTAAAGGAAGTCAGGGACAGAAGCTTAAATAGGGTAGAAGCCTGGAGGCAGGAGCTGATGCAGAGGCCACAGAGGGGAGGTGCTTATGGGCTTGCTCCTCATGGCTTGCTCAGCCTGCTTTTCTTATAGATCTAGAACCACCAGTCCAAGAGTGGCAACACTCGTCATGGGCTGGGCTCTCCCCAACTGATCGATCGCTAATTGAGAAAATACCTTACAGCTGGATCTCATAGGGGCGTTTCTTCAACTGAGGCTCCTTCCCCTCTGGTGACTCTAGCTTGTGTCAAGTTGGCACACAAAACCAGCCAGTGCATCAGGAAGAACGTAACTTTGTTCAGGACAGCATGGTCACTGTTTAGAATCTTAGACTGATTGGCAACAATGGTCCTCCCTAACCCCACAGGATTAGACTTGATTACTGCTGAGAAAGGAGGGATGCACATGTTTTTAAATGAGGAATGCTTGTATATGCTAATCAGACAGGAATGGTGTGAGAAAATGCCAAAATGTCATTTTAAAGAGCTAAGGCTAGGGCTGGAGAGATGGCTCAGTGGTTAAGAGCAGTGCCTGCTCTTCCAAAGGTCCTGAGTTCAATTCCCAGCAACCACATGGTGGCTCACAGCCATCTGTAATGAGGTCTGGTGCCCCCTTCTGGCCTGGAGACATACACACAGACAAATATTGTTTACATAATAAATAAATAAATAAATATTTAAAAAAAGAGTTAAGGCTAGAGGGACAAATGAGAGCCACCAAAGTACGGCACAGATAATACGCCAGGAGTACCAACCCATTCCAAAATAGATTCATCCGGTGTCATAAAGGTGAAGAGGAGAGAACGGAGCAGAATAAGCTAGAAAAGACCAAATATGAGATACTGACTTATTGATTAATCTAATGGTTTACATAAAGCAAAACTTGCACTGCCGGCTTACCAAGCATGACTTAACTTGCCATCTGAAACAGAATGACCTGCAGAAATAGCTGAAATAATGGGTCGCTGCTCTTAACAACCTGCTGACCAGCACAGACACTTCTGCTTGCTTGCCCACCCCACCTTGTGGTTTTAGAGTCTCAAGTGAGAATGCAGGAGCTATCCCAGCATCGGTCTCCTGGTGGTATCTCCTCCCTTCCACTCTCATTGGTGTTGGGATGCATATTCCCTAAAGATCTTTGCAAGAGAACTAAGAAGTTCTGCATAGCAAGAGTCAATCGCCAACATTGACTCAGGGGATAGGAAGGGTCATTTCAAATTATACATTCAATAAAAGATTAATTACTAAGTATGCATGTAAAGGCTATAATTCAGCTGCAAGAAAGTGATTCTTTGTTTTACAAATGGGATAGGGAGGGGCTTGGGAAGACGGCTCACTCGGTAAAATACTTGACTTACAAGCATGAGAATGTGAGCTAAAACCTCTGAACTCCTGCAGGTGAGCGACACCTCCACACAGCCTAGAGTTGGGATCAGAGATGGGCAGGTGTTGTGTTTTTTTAAAAAAGAGGGTGCCAGCAGCTTGCTGCAGCTTGCTGCGGGGGGGGGGGGGAGAAACGGCTGCTGCTCCCGTGAGAGCGGAAGAGGAAGAAGAGGAGAGAATTGGGGTCAGAGGCTGGAAACTGGGAGTGGGCGTGGCCTGTCTCTTAAGGGCTTTCCAGACCTTGTTGGCCATCCTGCCTAATCCAATCAGCAAGCCCCAGGCTGCACACACAGTCACATATCTACTTTTAAAATAGAAACCAAATAGGTATTTCTTTCCTTTTAAATATTCCTTTTTATTATTTATGTGTGAGCACATATGTGTGTGAATGCCTGCAGAAGCCAGGGGACCGTGCTAAATCCTTTGGAGCTGGCATTACAGGCAGCTGTGAGCCACCTGATGGGGGTGCTGGGAACTGAACTCAGGCCCTCTGAAAGAGCAGCAACTGTCTTAACTATTGCTCGTCTCTCTAACCCCAGAATAGACATTTCCTAAAAGTAAAGATAAAAATGTTGATACATATCGGGAAAATGCCCACTATCACAGATTATCATAGAAATGCAAATTCAAAATACAAGACCACAGCACCTTGAATTTAGAATGTCATTCCAAAAGACAAATGCTGGGCAAAGGGGAAGAGGGAAAAGACTGGTATATGATTAGAACATGATTAGTATATTATTGCATAAAGGAGAATGAAGATTACTCCAAAATTCAAAGTTGGCCTATTATGACTGGCATATGTTCGACAAAAATGAAATGAACATGTTTTGTAGCAGCTTTATTAACAATAGCCAGCTCAATTGTATTATTATAGAACGTTTTCTTTTCTAGTTTTTGGAATGAAGGAACATCCCAGATTCAATGGCTTTGCAGTGAGATTCCTAAGGAAGAACAGGACAGCTGGGGAACACTGTCATTTTCTTCTCTCTGAATAGGAGCCTCCAGGACTGTTTCAATTAAGGAAAAAATTCTCCACTATTCCAACTGCTCCCAAGGTAGAAACCATCTCCTTGTACACTTGTACTCAAGAACAGGCTCTCAAAATATATCTTTCAAAGTTTTTACCCAAGCTTTTAAATGGCTTCTTTCAATTTCTAACAATGTGGCTATTTCTAAAAGAAAATAAAGGATATAAGTAATTAAAACAAGTGTCATGACATTTAGGCATGAGCAAAGAGGATTGTGCAGGAATAGATGTAGGAGGCACAGAAGTCCTTATGCTCACAGAAAAACACTAGGGAAACCAGGAATGTTAAACATACAGGTTGTCTTTCCAAAAGAAAAAAGTGTATAACCTGTTTTCCACCCAGAAGGCTGGAAACGAATGTGGTTAATAGCCTAATGACCTCGTGGCTTTCTGTATGGCCACTAGGCCACACCAGGTCCCTGAGACTCCTATCCTGAGTTTGCTTATCTTGAGCCTATTCCTTCAGTTAATCTTTATGGAAGATGCCAGTGGTACTTTACAAGAGTGGCTATGAAGTCATGCCTTAAGCTTTATTGTGAATATGGGATTGAGTTAATCATCATGTGGAAACTTTTCTTCCAAATTATGTTGTACTTAAACATGCCTAAAATAATCTACCCATTGTCAGACTCTCAAGGTTTGAATCAATACAAGCTACTGAGTTATGTTGAACCAACTTCCTTCTTGCGCTCTTGAATGGACACTCTGCTGGACGTGGTGATCACAGAGATCCCTACAATTAGGGACCATGAGGTTCATTGTGTAGGAAGTGTTTAGTTTCTTGTAGACACTGGAGAACTTCCCCTTAGCATCCAGTTCGGAGATTTTCAGGCCGTGGTTGACTGGGATCATTGCCTTGGAGTTCTTGGCTAAGCAGTATATCATGGCAAGGGAGCATGGTAGAGGAAGGAGCTCAGATCACAGCAGCATGCAAGCAATAAAGGGTCAGGGTGCCAATGTCCCTTTCAAGGTCAACATGCACACACACACACACACACACACACACACACAGAGAGAGAGAGAGAGAGAAACAGAGAGAGAGAGAGAGAGAGGCACACACACAGAGGCACACACACACAATTACATGATTTCTGTTTTCTCTCTAGCACACACCCCCAAATAACAGGGCCCATTGGTTATAAACCACAACCTGAAAATTGAGAACCAAAATAAATCTTTCATAAGATAATTATACCAGGTGTTATGTTAAAATAACATAAAATGTGTATTACATGTGATAAGAGCTGAAATTGAATGCAATTCTTCTCCAAGCCTTCAGTAGTCCCCAGAGTTCCATAATAGTTAAGTCTGATCAATTAATAGATTCTGCTACCTTTGCCATGTGAATAGAAAACAAACTCTGGACCTACCTGACATTTTCCAGATCAACACCCCCTCATTTTCTTTTTTAATGAAATGGACTTTTAAACTAAGGGAAGAGAAATTAGGGCTCACAGACCCATGAATGAATGCATCTTACATGAGAAGACTAGGTAAAATAAATATGTGGAAAGAAATTTTAAAATAGCCATCCATAAATGCATAATGAAAGCAACATTATGCCTTGAAATGTACATTTTGATGGTCTATCATAATTAATGTAATTTTATCAAATAATATAAAACCCTGAATGATAGGTAGCATGTCAGATGTAAGGATGACCTACTGGTTCCATTTCAAGGGAGACATACTTTCTCAATTCAAGTCTTTCAACTACTAATTATTAATCTCAGCAAGTTAATTAAATTACCACTGCTCCCATTTTAAAGTTGGAGATTCTGATACAGATTTTTATATCACCGTAGAACTACTTATACTACTTTTGCACATAATTATCATATATGTAGAATATATACAATATTCTATTTGCAACCACCATTAAATAGTAAATAAATACATAGTAATGTTAGTAATATTATAATAATAAAATATATACAAAGTATTCAGGCCCTAACTATTCAGTCAATAAATGGTGATGATTGCTATCTTAAATTCATTTGCTGGGTGACCTCTCCTTAATTTTCATTCCCCTACGAACACATAAATGATAAATGGTTTGTTTTAATCAATTCCTTTGTAATGTAAACTTTCTTCTATATATTACTAATTAGGGTCCCATCATATTTCAACATACTATGAAAGACAGTTATTTAAAAAAAATGAATGGTTAATGCCCTGTGGAGTTTCTTTTCCTTCCCTCTACCAGTATCCAGTAGCAAGTATATTTACAACTTCCCTGATAAATCTACTGCTCACTGCCCCTCTGATCTGTTCATAATTTCTTCTACAGAAAATTGAGGCTTGTCTGACAGAGTATATGTATGAGTCACCAACAAAATATCTGAGGTAATCAACCTAAGTGGGGGAAAGGGTGATTTCAGGCCACCATTTCTGGGCTTTGATCCATGCATTATGTAGCGTTTGCATGGCTTGCTGGGGTGCATTGTGAAGAAGGTACGCATTTCATGACCATGGAGCAAAGAAAGTCACAGAAAGGAGTCATGGTCCCAACACTACTTCTAAGGGTTTGTTACTAATGACCTTTTACCAGATTCCATGTTCCAAAGGTGGTAATCCCTTCCAAAGGCACCACAGGCTAAGCCTTTAACAAACGGCCTTGCTATACCCTTCCTTTCCTATGTAAATAATCTACCTCTGGTCATGCAATAAGACCACCAGCATAGAGACTGTATATCCACCAGGGAAGCAACGTTTCAACCTGAGTATGTGGGGTTCAGAACTGTTCCCTTGGTATAGATTAAACAAACAGGAAAAAAATAAAAACATTTATTACTTAATTAAGAGTTTTGATCTTTACTGAGATAGAAAAGACAATAAAACTAAAACAAACCACCTTCTACTGCCATTCTCCATGGCTCATATTCATGAGTCAGGCACAGGAAATGATGGGCTAGGGCTCACAAAGTCCTACGTCTGTTACATCTTCCGGCACGGCTCTGATCTCAACTTTCTTCCCCAAGATGCATGTTAACAAGAAAATGTCCTAGAGGCTCATCCTTGTTTGTTCGTCAATGCTAGTTCACACTTCCTAAGTAAAAATAGAATCAATACAAGGCATTTATTAAAATAACTTTTAGATGCCTAAGTGTGGTGACTCATGCCTGTTACACAAGCACGTGGGAGACTGAGGCGGGAACTTTCCCATGAGTTCAAGGGCAGCCATGGCTAACAGAGCGAGTTTCAGGCTAGCCTGAGGTAGAGGTAAGACCCTGTCTCAATCCCTGTCCTCTAAACAAACAGACAAACCTGCAAATAAAACTAAAACTATAAACCCAGTCTTTTTCCAGACAGATAAATCGTAAACACACTCCCACAAGTCTGCAAAGGCAGACTGTAAAATTCTTACGAGTTTAGAGAATCAATAGACAGTCATTCTTCTTAAATGAATTACTGCCTCATACTTAGTAATATGATACGATGGAAGTTTGCTTCCTCGTAATGTTACTATTATTGTTAGCATAGGTTTTAATGTCAGGATTAGCATGAACAATGAATGCCCCCTCAGCTTTCCGAAAACTAAGATTCTTCTCCTGAATGATCTCTTTCTTTTGATCATTTCTGGACATAAGTCTTCTCCAAGTACTCTTCTTATAAAAACAGGAATAATTATATTGTTCTTAGGAGGTGGTAACAAAACTGTCACAAAATAATATCTCAATGGAAAATTGAAATGTGGCTCTTTCTCCTCTGCTCTGGAAGGCAGGTTTTCACAGACAGGACTATGTAAGATGAAACCCGTCCTTTAGGCAGAGTGATGGGAGCGAATGTAAATAAATAACCCAACAGGGAGAGGCTATTGTACAAGTAACATAAATCAACTGAGTTTTTCAAGGGCAATTTTTCCTGCAAAGGCTTTGCATTTTTAAGCTTAGAGGAAAGAAAGGAAATGTTATGTATTTAGACAGAAGGGGAAAGAAAAACAAAATAACTGAACTATCATCCATAGTTTATATAAAATACCTCTGGTCTAAGAGTTAGGCTTACTAATCCAAAACTAAATCAGTAAGTCATATCGATTAAGTCGTGATTAATAAACATTATGTGGCATTTGACAGCCATTATACCGTATGACTAGTGTTACAAATAACACACATTCTGAAATAAAATTTATATTAAAATTTCTTCTTGTTTTTCAGTAACATAAATAATATCTACATTCCCATCGACATCATCCCTGTTGCTGTTTGAAGGCCCACAAAACAAGTTCAACTCATTATGAAAGATATAACTTATCACAATGCATCCTCAGCATCTCTCTGGGTTCATGACCCTGAGCTGTGACTCTGCAGTGACACACAGCACTAATAAATAGATGCAGGGGTGACTCTGATCCATGGTACTCTACTGACAGGTGACGCTTAATGGCACATTATCAAGGACTCATTGAGGCAGTGATGTCTGGAGGTAGGAGTTTACCAGTCATCTCCTGGATGATAGATTGCAAGTTCGCCAGGCTTGGAGGAGTCCACAAATGAGTTTCAAAAACCACGCCTTGATCCTATTCAAGAATAAAATCCAATTCTTTCCTTATCATTTTTAGATTGCAAGGAGTATCTATGATAGCTACAATCTCTGTCAACCCAGACTCATAAATAATACATTTTGCTTATGTTGTGAATGTTCTTATGAAACATAGCTCACTTGGGAAGAAATAATCTCACAGTAAAAGTAGATAAGCAAGATGGCATGTGAATATGGTCTGAAGGTTCTATAAGCAGGATATACGAGTGCGGGTTCAGAATTACCATGAGGAAGACATGACAAACGGAAGGGATTTAAAGTTAAGTTATAAAACTGCCCTGCCAGTGTCTAGAGCCTATAAGCTCAACCTTACTTGCTTATTTTCAGAGAGAAATGCGTAATAGCACAGAACCAAGGAGCTCAACGTGAATAGCTTCGTGGGTTTGGCCGAATCTGAGTTATATAAAAGCTGTGAATTCTGCCTTAGAGTCACAGATGCCAACACCAATAAGTGTGACCAGTTCAGCCAAACACCACATTCTGTGACTCACGTGGGTCCATCAGTCTATATGAGAAGATGTGGGCTGCGTCCTTGGTGGCAATGCTTGGCCAAGATCAGGATAAGGTGTGGTTAGCCCTGCAATCCAGCCACAGTCTTCTCTACACATCCTTGGCATGGAGTTCCAGGGTGTGTGTGTGCGTGTATGTGTGTGTGTGTATGTGCGTGTGTGTGTGTGTGTACACAGGTGCATAAGTGTATAGAGATCAGATGTCTACATCATGTGACTTTATTGTTTCCATTCTGTTGTCTGAAACAGCTTCTCTAACTGAACCTAGGACCCATAAATTTGGCAAGGCTGATGAGGCAATGAATTCAGGGACATCTCCATCTCCTCCCTCCCTCCCATTCCCAGTGCTGATGCCACAGATGTTGTCTGTGTTTCACATGGATGATAGGGGTTCAGATTCAGGTCCTCAAGCTTGCGTCATGAGCACTTCACTGACTGAGCTATCTCCTCGGCCCCTTTTGGTTTCGATTTTCCTTTATTTGGTATGTATGTATTTATTTATTGGTGGTGGCTCTGGGGTCAAACTCAGTGTTTTGTGCATCCCAGACTAGCTCTCTACCAACGAGCTACATGTCAACCCACCTGAAAGAACTGTCCTTTTGTAATGCTAACAAAAGCATTTTACTGGCCAGTGGAGACCTTGAAAGTGATGGGGAACTACTGTTTATTTAGCATTCTATAAGTAAGAAATTTATTAGACCTCGAAAAGTTTAATAGATCTGGTTTAACTACCTTTCTCAAGTGTTGTTGTTGTTTTTCTCTTTTAACTTTTTTGGCTTTTGGGGGGCCCTCCACCCAACTCCCAGGTAAATGACACACAGAGGCTTATTCTGCCTCTGTGTTGAATGCCTGGCCTTAATCTTGGTTTCTTTCTTGCCAGCTTTCTTAACTTACATTAATCCATCTATCTTTGGTCTTGGGGCTGTTAGCTTTCTCTATTCCTTTTATTCCTTCTTACTCCACGTCTGGCTGTGTAGCTGGGTGACTATCCCCTGAAGTCCTCCCCCTTCCTTTCTCGTTCCCAGACCCTTTTCTCCCCCAGATTTCTCCTCATATTTTTCCTCTCTGCCTGCCAGCCCTGCCCATTTCTCTCTCCTGCCTCGCTATTGGCCGTTCAGCTCTTTATTGGACCAGTAGGTGTTTTAGACAGGCACAGTAATACAGCTTCACAGAGTTAAACAAATGCAGCGTAAACAAAAGTAGCACACCTGAAAATAATATTCCCTGCTGGGAGGTTGTAACATACATCTTTAATCCCAGCACTAGGAAATCAAAGGCAGGCAGATCTCTGTGAGTTCAAGGCCAGCCTGGTCTACAAGAGCTAGTTCCAGGACAGCTAGGATTGTTACACAGAGAAATCCTATCTCTAAAAACCAATAATAATGATAAATATTCCCCCAACAGAGTGTCATATTAGGCAATAACCCCTGAGGAGTCGGGGAAAGATTGGTTTGTCCCAGGCTACAGTCTGAAAAGCTGTCTATCTCTGACTCTTTAAATACACCACATCCCACAAGACCTCGCTCCTACTTTTTTGCTAGAATTAGAAAATTGCTTACTCTCCTGTATTCAACTTTAATTAACACCTACTATTGTTTTGGAACCCCAGGGAAGCAGGCCAAGTTCCCTGATTCATTGGCCATATTTACACTCTTGCATTGGGGCTTCTTCCTTCAGCAACTCTAGGATGATATAAAAATACAGTTTCAATATGCAACATGAATCTGCCCAAATGAGGCAAAACTTAGAGCCATCTGGGGTCAAGTTGTCTGTTAAACAGCATCACTGGATTTGAAGGCTCTGAAATCCAGAGATAGCTAGAAAAGCCATAGAAATGACAACATCTTTCTTTTACCAAGCACATGAAACATCTCGTTTAAAACATGACTAGCTTTTCAGTTGTATGATCTGAACATCAGCTAGCATGAGTTTATGTTGTTCTCCTGTTTGTGTTTTGTCTCAAACCTGCTACATACATTCCTGATTCCTTAAGAGCATCATTGCTTTGTTGCCACATTTTTTGTTATTTTGCTAATTAGAAAAGAAGAATTGATATAGTTATCTCTTTTACTTTTCTTAGAATTGTTTTGAGTTACTTTACTGATACAAGGAAAGCATTATTGAACCATACAGCTTCCTACACTCCAGGGCTTTGACCATGTTTTAAACATGAGCTGACCAAAGGCAACAACAACAGACATGCCAAAGTGGACTAGGTGGGGGTAAGTGGAGACCATGAGGCCTCAGTCCTACACAAAGAACTACAGGTGACTAAGGAATACTGAAAGCTGGAGAATAGTCTTCCCCAGAGCAGAAACCTCCCATTGAATATCCAGTACCAATGGCCAGCCCGGAAAACATACATATGAACAACATGCAGACTGAAATGGTTGTATGTAGGAATATATGGGTATATGTGTACCCATGTATGTATGCAACAACAATTAAACAAAAAAGAAGCCATGAATTTCAAAGAGACCAAGGAATACATATAAGAAAGTTTGGAGGGAGGAAAGGAGGGGAAAGTGATATGATTACATTGTAATATCAAAAATAAAAGGATTTTTTAAGTGTCGACATAGTTCTATGTGATAAATCTTAATAGTTGGCTATTATATTGACTAAAATATTTTTAAGCCAGATTTTAGAAATCAAATATTTTTAAGCCAGATGTTAGAAATCTATGGCCATGGGCCAACATTTTATGACAACTTTTATGAGAGAAATTTTATCAGTACACAGTCATGCGGCATTTTATCTTTGTACTACAGTTGCCAAGTTCAATGGTTGCGGAAAGGACCCTATGGTAGAGAGATCTAAAACCCTTACGACCTGGCTTCTTGTTGAGGGTGTAAGCTGGTACATAGCCTGCTTAGGGACTTCGTAGTGAAGGTGTCTTGTGTGACCATTTCCCGATCATCTGTTGTTATTATTATTTGGCTTTCTGCCTAGCTCTTCTACCCAAAATTTTTTGCATCTTCATTCCTATCAGTTTTGCCTTGACATATCTTTGCTGTGTTATTGTGTATGGTTATATATTCTAGCATATTGACTTTAACTGATGTAAGATAGACTTATTAATTTGTAGTAAATTTTTTGTATGGAAGCCTACTTTATCCGTTATTACTGTAGTTTTTAAAGCTCATTTATAATTCCTATTCTCATGTTATAACTTGAAAGTAGTTCTTTGCTCCTACGCTGGGGTAATTTATGTTATTAAATACCATACTGACATGTGATTTTCACTTGGTGGTGGTCTATTACAGAAAATGATTGCGATATTCTAAGAAACATTTACAACTGAATTAACTTTTTCATGAGCTCTTTTTTAGATAATTTAAATTTACACATACTGTATGCTGCATTCCCTGTGTGGGTAGGCCTATTTGCACACACTCCATTGTTATGCCCAAATTCATGAAGTCCTCCAATAAGCTTTTCAATCATTATTTTAAATGCCATATTCTGCAGATCTCTGAAGTATAAGGGCTGCCTAGGTATGTCTGATTAGACAAACTTTGTTTCTCATTATTTGTTTTAAGTTTGACTTTGAAAACATATACATGGAACTAAAGAAGGCTTATTCCTGTAACTAATTATATCAGTACTTTAAAGATGACTGACTAACTTGTATTTCCTAACAGTCTATAATAAGTTAGCAGCTTTCACAAGACTAGAACTCCGCACCCTGTAATGATTTTGAATTAAAGCTAATAAAGAAACTGAATTAGTCATTCCGAGAGTAAACACAGAACAAGTTTATATCTAGCTGTTAATGCAAAGGCAAGGAACAGGTCCCAAGGTAAAATGGGAACAGGAGGGCATCTAAGAGCTAGCATTGCCCTAGGGCAAACTGAGACTCAGGTCTACCTTCCTGCTGATCTATAAAACCCATCTTGGCAGGTGTGTACCAAGTTGCCCTGGGAAAGCTGCCTGGGCCCTACATTTTTCTCCCTTCACAAGTACTGAAGACAGGACTCAATCATGGGTCCTATCTGTCCAGGGGCTCAAGGGGGTGATACTGGAACCTCAGTACCATCAGTCGAACAGTGTTGACCCATTCTCAAATGAAAGCCATCAAGTCTGTTGATAAGAAGAAGCAAGATCATTAGGGGCCTGTTAGAGCTGAAAGGAGACCGGTTGAGCAAGTTTTCATCCAGCTTTCCTGTGAGTGTTCTGTTCTCTGTCATTAACAAGGCCATTGACTCTCTAACTACCCCAGAGTGATTGACGTAGAAACAACATTCTTTCCCCAGAAGAGGAGGTCCAAACCTCTTAGTATCAATACAAAAATCTATGACTCAGTTTATCCAAATAGCTTAAACCCAACAGAGTTAGCAAAGATAAGGAGGCTAAACATACATTTATAAGCCTGAATAGATCTTGAACAAGGAAATATATTTTTAAAACACTAGTTAATATTTTAATGACTTATATTTTAATATAGTTTTTCATGTTATAGTGATCCTTCCATTACAGAATTTTTCCCACTGTTATTTTACAACTGCAGTTTTGCCTGTGTTGTTTATCTCAATCCAAATATCTGTCATGCAGGTGGTCTTAGACTACCACTGTACAACAGTCTCCAAAAGATTGAGATTCACAGGCTTGGATGCTGTTCCAAGCCCTCTATCAAACTGCTTAGGTCATTGTCTTCTGCATCACAAGAAATGAACATTTCTGTTTCTGGTTAACTTTTGGTGCTATGGCTCTGACCCTAATTTTTAGCCTTTTATTTTAAGTTTAAATATTAACGATATAAAACATTTTTATAGCACAGATGTCTCACAGTTTTATAAATTTATTTAAATTTTTTCTAAAAAATTAAAATCTCTTAAATGTCTTCCTGCAATATTAAAAATATCAAAAATAAAGACGAGCCCCCAAATGTTATGCCCTAAAGCCGACAAGGAAACCGAATCCCATATGTAAAAGCAAAGAGCCTTTATTTTATGCAAGTTTGCAAACTCGGTCTCTCCACACGTCCAACGTATTGGAATAAATGGAGAGCCCTGAGCTCAGTTAGAGTAGGGTTTTTATAGTAGTAGAGGTGGCAGTGAGGGGTTTCTGAGGTTCAGGACCCCTGATTGGCTGACATTTGTCTAGGGGTGTCCTGATGAGTGTGCTGGCAGGTGATCCTATCTACAGTGATTGGAATGTTAGGCTTTTTTTTTTTTTTTTTTGGATGGTCTGTTCTTGGGTGGTGCTCAGGTAATCTCAGTTTGTGGTTCTTCCTGGAACCAGGTATTGCTTCAGGGTAAACTACTGAGAGTCAGACTTTTATTAAATTTATTGATGGCTGAGTCCTACTCTGGCAGGTGATAATGGTTGGAGTAAAGAACTTCCTTTGGGTGATCTATTCATATTTAGCTTATCATGGCTGGCTCCTACATCCGTCTGTATTTTATGTATCTGTACTAACTCTGGGGCAAAATTTAATAGTTATTTTTGCACAATGTAATAAAAAAATTTTTAAATTTTTAGTTTTGAACTTGAAAGGGTGTTGTTAGGATCATGGTTTAATTTATGTACATACATTTGGAAGCAAGGTTACTACATTTAAATGCATGCAAATACATAAAAACATGTGTTCCCATATTAGAAAAATGTCTCCTTTGTCACAGATGCATGTGTGCCATTGTTAGCTTCAGTTTTCAACCTGACACACCTGGAAAAAGGGAAAATCTGTAGAACTGCTTCCATCAGACAGGTCCACCAGCACATCTGTGGGGTCAGGCCCTGCTTTCAGGTTCCTGCCTTGGCTTCCTTCCCTCAAGGATGGACTGTAAGCTATAAACAAAATACACCTCTCTTCCTCAAGTTGCCATTAATCACAGTGTTCATCACAGCTACAGGAAACAGCACACAAGAAAACAAAACCAGACTAGTTAATTCTCATATTGTGTGGGAAATACTGATTGGAGATTCCTGATTAATTATAAAGCAGGTTATTATGATGGATTAAATCAGTACTGATTCATTCCCTTGATTAGTTGCTCCATGCTGTACCTATTAAATAGGTTTGGCTGGTGTTGTTTTTGTTTGCTTCCAAATAATGGGGATTTTTCACTTTTTATAAACTTTACTAAGGCATTACAATTTTCTTATGTAAAAGATAAAACAATAAGGTGTATCTCAGTTCCCGCAGGGACATTTTTGTGTTGTCATCTGGAGAATACGTACCCCAGAGTTATTACGGGGGCTACTAAACTTTTAATCTCCGGGTCTCTTTGTTTTAATTTTCTTTTTGAGAGTACAATTTAATAACAACATTCCTCTCTTCAAGCCTTCCAATATATCCCTCCCTCATCTCCTTTAAATTCCTGGCCTCCTCTCTCACTAATTGCTATTGCATAAAAATATTCATGTGTGTAGACATATAAAATCCTAAGTGTAACTGCTCGGTCCATACAATGTTAACCACACGTATATTTTCAAGGCTGACCATCTGGCACTAGATAGTCCAGCCCTCTTGAAACTGTCCCAGTCAGTCTCGAGAGCCAAGACACAACAATGTGTTTGTTATGAAGGTGTGACAAACAAAAATAGCAGTTAGATTCTCTTTCATAATCATAATGTTGTCATTATAATCCTCTTAAAAGAAATGCTCCAATAGAATAGCTATCTTGAATCGCGTGACTTTTAATGAGATGGCAATGTCTTTAAATGATGTTTGTGTGAAGGTGCTGATGTCTTCCTTCCGGCATTCTGTACTATTTTCAGGTTCTCTGTCACAAAAGACACTCAACTGCTATTCATTTTTCTCTTAATAACCAAACAGAAAGGTAGAACATGATATCTAATATGTAACAAATCAAATTGTGAATGGTACGGAAGGGGAAGCTTTCACACAGACTTCTCATATCCATGAGGCTGAAGGAAATGGGATTTTGAGCTTGTGGCTGAGGATTCAAGTGGTAAGAAAAGTCTGGGGAAGGATGGCAGCAAACCAGTCTTTGTTTTCTCAGGTAAAGATATTGTCTCTTGTGGTTAAGAGACACTCTTGTCTTGGGACCTGAAGGGAAAACCATTACAGGTGAAGCTTTTCTCCATTGGTGTAAAATACTCTTGCCCAAAGGAAACACACACCCTTCTGTGAAATCTTCCACAGACGTGTCTGCTCTTCCTACATTCCTTATGCACAAAGGTTCTGTGGAATATTGTCTTAACTAGGCAAAGATGTGTTACGTTTGTTTATGCTGTGGAATATTACTTGAACTGTATAAAGTGTGTTACTTTTGTTTAAGTTGCATTTGTTTAATGATGTAAGGATGTGTGTTTAATTAAGTAAAGATGTGTTGCAGCTGTTTCACTTTGCCTGCCTAAAGCATCTGATTGGTCTAATAAAGAGCTGAATGGCCAATAGCTAGGCAGGAGAAAGGATAGGTGGGGCTGGCATGCCGAGAGAATAAATGGGAGGAGAAATCTAGGCTCAGATGAAGGAGAAGGAAGAATGAGAGGAGAATGAGGGGCAGGACCAGGGCAAGAATCCAGACGGATGCCAGACAGTCAGACACAGAGAAGCACTGAAAGTAAGATATACAGAAGTGAAAAGGGTAATAAACCCCAAGGCAAAAGGTAGATAAAGAGAAACAGATTAATTTAAGTTAAAAGAGCTAGTCAGAAATGTGCCTAAGCTAAGCCAAACATTCAAAACTAATAATTAGTCTCTGTGTAGTTATTTGGGAGCTGGTTGGTGGCCCAAAAGAAAAAGCCTGGTACAGAAAGCCTTCCTTGGATGTTGTTGATTCTGCCCCCACGTAACCACAAAGGCTTTGTTAACCACACAGCACACTGCCAAATAAATTCTTACTGGAAAAGCAGTCATTTGGATGAATAAGTTAATGCTGACCCACAAATCAGACTTTACTTTCACAATTCATATTGCACACTATACAAGGAAATATTCTAGGTGGTTAAATAAATGGTTGTTATTAAATTATATGAACTTCTACCCACATGAATCAAAAAATTTAAAAAAATGAATGAGTATCCAAATTCTGCACAGTTTCTGTCCCACTCTTGTGAGAGGGCAGGTAACAAACTCACTGTCAAACTCCTTGTTGTTACTGTGTGAAATAGCAACCAGTCATAAGTTTTTCACTAAAGTAGCTAGAACGTGACACCACACATCATACTGGTGTCTGTGTAATTCTCCAAACCTGAAAAGAGATTGAAATCAAGACTGTACACCTGGATACAACAGAATCGAATAACACAGGGCTTAAGTTGGTTCTTGTGAAAAATCCCCAGAATCCACTCATGGCAGTTTAAAAGAATAGGTATATGGTTATCAGAACCTGCACTGTATCCCAGCACTTGGGAGGTGGAGGTGGGAGGACCATGAGTTTATGTCAGCCTCAGGACATACTAAGACCCTGTTTCATAACAAGCACAAAGACAAACTCAATCACAGTGAGCAGACATGCATAGGGCAGCCCGGTCATCCCATTGGTGGCTTTACATAAAAAGTTCAAAACCGCTGAGGAAAGTATGGCGACTCCCCAAAGAGGAAGCATGTAACCCCCAAAGAGGCATGGTGGCTGTCTACTGGAGCTTCCCCAGGACTACGCTAAAACCACCTCTCTCGCCTTCCGATTGTTGGACCCTAGAGTCCAACCACCAAGAAGGAGACGCCCCCAGAGACCACTCTTTACACCACAGCTGATGTAAAAACATGAGGATTTTATTAATTCTGTCATGACAGGGTCTTCCAGCATTCGGGAGGCTAGGAAGAGCCCGAATAGTTGGTTCAGGCTATTTTTAAAGGGAAAACCCACAGAAGGAAGGGGGGTGTCTGGGGGTTGTTCTTTAACTATTATGATTGACTTATTCAAAAGGGCTATTACCAGCTGGAGAGTGGTTGCCAGATCAGATGAGGTAAGGGGAAAACATCTGAGGGTCACTTTGCCCCTTTCCCAAGGTCTGAGTCAAAACATCAGTAACTGAGTCAACACCTAAGGGTTATCTTGTCCCTATTCAGGGAGATGGAAAGTTCCCAACATCTCAGTATGTGCATGTGTAGCTGTTAGGTCCTTGGTTCCCAGGGGAGGAGGGGAAGTACTGGGAGGGTTCAGAAATGGCTTCAGAATTGTCTTAAGTTTTACACGACAAGCAGCTTCTCACCTCCCCATCCTACAAATTACCCCAAAGCAAGTTGTTGGGGAGGTAGATTTGAAACGTGTTAATAGCTTTACTCTCCTGGCCTCCTTGCTGGATGACCATGTAATGAAACTTTGTCTGTGGGCAAAATCACATGTCCGGCAAAAACGGACATCTGTGCACAGTGGCACGGTGCACAATTTCAGAATCTCTTAATAAGGCTCACTGAGAAGCAACTTAAGAATGGGGCCTTCTTTAGTTTCTTAGCCTATCTGGGTCATTTTGTTTCTTAGCCTTTCTGGGTCACTGTTTGGTCACTGAACACTATACAAAGTTCATTTGCTTTCCAGAAGGAAGCTCCTAGGTATATTGGGACTAATTTATTGTTAACATAATGATGAGAATAAGTTATGACTCAAATACCCAAAGATGCGATTGTGAAGATATTTTTTTGGCTCCATGCAAGTTACTAAAGTTAAAATTAATTATTATGGAAACTGAATCACAGTTATTTTTAAGTATGTCTCTGGAACACCACTAAGCAAAAGGAGAGAGAGAGAGATGTTATCTATACCCAGCCAACTCAGTGACGTAAAGATTGACAGTCACCTCTGATTGTCTTAGGAACAAATTTCACACAACAATCGTGTTATTTTCTTGCCATCCCTAATTCTGAAAGTAACTGATTTCCTTTTCATTCTTTGACCCGATTGCAGTCATCTTTTGTAGTACAGGGATCAGCAATTAAACATGTGTGCTACCCAACGTCATACCGATCCACTGGAAAACTTTTCAAAATGGTGCAAGGGTTCTCTTCATTGGTCCCGTTCCAATTAATGGAGGTGGCATAGTGAATTCCCCATTGCCAGGTGGCAACTGCCCTTGACCATTCTCATCTCTCATGTGGCACTCAAAATCCTGATATGTATGGCCCGTGCTACCTGTGTAGAGCACAGATACCACACCTAGATAGGGATGAATTCTGTTAAGAGAGTCACTTAGCATTTGCTAAGAAAACAAACCTTTAATAGGCTGGGCTATGCAATTAATAGTTTAAAATGGACTGCCTGAGAAGACTTAAACATACTATGAGAAAATCATTTTGAAAGTTAACTTTGAAAAAATATAGCTCTTAATAGGGGTTGATCAGATGCTTCCTGAAGAGCATAAATACATGAATTTTGATATGTTAAAAAAAATACTAAGCTTTAGTACCAGGAAAGACAACCACATTTGTTGTCTTAATTATTGATAATCATTGTTTCACCTTATTAACCTTGAAATGAAAATGTTTCCAGAAAAATAACACAAGTTTTAATTTAGAGTAGAAAAAGTCATGTTGCACTTCCTAATGTAATCCCGTGGACTACATGTATCCCATAAATATTGTCAGAATAAGAAATAAATGAAGAGAAATAAAGAGCAACTTACTAATAAGGCAAAGAAAAGCAAGACTATGAAACAGATTGAACACATTCAAAATGATTGATTGAAACTCAAGCATTAGTAGCTGCATCAGGTATTGTTTGAAGTTTTTAAAAGAATGTATGATGTGTGTTCGTTAGAATTCCCACAATGACACTGAGAAGACTTGAATGAACTGCACCACACATACACTGATTGAAGGCAAGGTGGTGTCGCTAATCCCCAGCCACATAGACCCTAGACCAGTGGACATGACCATGACAAAGAAACTTGCTTCGTAGTAACAATGGCCAGTTTCCATTTCTATTTTTATGGTACAGCCTCAAAATATAAAAGACAAAAGCTTAGAAAGCAAGTAAACGTACTTAAATACTCTTTCCATGTGTGTGTGTATGTGTGTGTGTGTGTGTGTGTGTGTGCACATGTGAGTGTGAACACAATTTATGGATTTAGCTGAAGCTTCAGTTTGAGGCAGATTTATAGTTGTTAAAGTACATATTTCAAAAGAAGCAAAGATTAATATGTGCCCTTGCGGAACCCACATTTTCCCAGATGTGGAAAAACAAAAAGAAACTGTCAAGCAAACAAATAAAGCACACAATGAGAATTTGTGATCACCTCCACAGAGAAAATAGCAGCACAGAGCAATAACAGAATAAGTTGGGAAATCAAACAAAATGAGTCTCAGTGCCACGTTCAGGGTAAATTGCCACCAGGATGGAGGAACGTGAGTGAGAAAAGGTCTCCGAGCAGAACAGGAAGACCAGAAACCCACCCAGGGATAGATGGAACTTGCTTAGGGTGATAGGTGAACACGTGCCCCCTGGGATTTGTGTAGAGTGGGAGTAGAGGAATTTTTCCTCCAAAGGTTTGAGAGATGGCTCAGTGGACAAATGCTTGCTGTACAAGCATGGCACCCAAGTTTGGTCCCTGACAGGTACCTGTCACCCCAGAACTTGTAGACAGAGACATGAAAACCAATCACTAAAAACCAATTACCAGCCAGCCTAACCAATTGCTGAGGTTCAGATTCGTTGAGAGACCCTGTCTCAAAAACCATGGTAGAAAGCAATAGACAAAGACAGTAGACTTCTGCCTCTGTCCTACACATGCTCAGTCATGGAGCAGAGAGAGACAGACAGACAGACATATAGACAGGCAGACAGAGACAGAGAAACAAAAAGAAAACCCCAGCTAGTGAATGAGAGGAAAAAGTCTAAATCTGATAAAGCTTTGTGGGTGAGTTTAAGACTACCGTCCACTCACTCAGTGGAATGATGGCCATCAGAAAGTTTCACCAGAGGGCTGACACGATGCTTTAAGTAGACAACACTGGTAACTGTGTTGAAAGTAGACTGACAGAGGAAGAGGTCCAGAGTGAAAGCAAAGGGAGGAGCCCAGAGTTATCATCCAGAGCTGATTAGACTCTTGAGAGAGTGATCAAAGCAGTCAGACCTGATCAGTGGCCACATATACTTCTGTGGTACAGTCGACACACTGTGCTAACAGGACAAAGCCTTGAGGCAGACTCAAGTATAAGGTCAAGTCTGAACGAGGAGAAAGAAGGTTGTGCAGTGTGCCTCCAAGATGGACAAGACAGAGGAAGAAGTCCCCAGTTCATTATGAAATGTCATCTTGAGAGTGTGAGGCAGCACTTATTAGACAGTAGGGACTGCAGGATACAGAGCTGTGAAGCACAGAGAAAGGAGACTGACTGCAGGCAAAATTGTGGTGTCTGTTTCAGCGTTGTAGGGGTTCTCAAGAAAGAAACTGTGGGATTGGAAACAATGACCTAGACTCAACTTCTTCAAAGACTCTTTTACCCCACACCCAGTTCCTTTGCTTTCAGTAGAGCAGAGGTGACACAAGACCTTAGATGTTTCATATTTTTACCCTTTTTTCAGTTCATTCATCAGAAATATGTCAGGTCTGAAAGAAATATCAACCCCCTCCCAAATTGGTCATTAGACAAAAGTCAGCTTTCCTCAGAAGCTTATGAAGCTGGTTCTCCTCTACCAAAGGGGCCAGATCCCTTCTCACTGGCAGAAGGGACAAATGACTGTCTGTGTTGCCTCCAGGCTCCTCCAGCATCTCAAGTACCTGGCTCTTCTCACCTCCTCCCCACCATAAACATCTCTAGGCCAGGAGCTTCCCTCCCCTGACTAACTACTCATTTCTCCTTATGACCCTGCTATTCTGGCTCTACACAGTTTATACACTATATGTATGTATGTATGTATGTATGTCAGTTTGTACACTATATATGTACATATATATGTATATATAATGTTGTAGAATATTATTTTGACTGGGAAAATATGTATTACATTTGTTAATTAAGCTACAGAACATTACTTTAACTGTGTAAAGGTGTGTTACATTTGTTTATGCTGCGTTTGTTTAGCAATGTAAGGATGTGTGCTTAATTAGATAAAGATGTGTTGCATGTGTCTCACTTTGCCTGCCTAAGGCACCTGATTGGTTAAAGGCCAATAGCTAGGCAGGAGCTGATGGCCAATAGCTAGGCAGGAGAAGGATAGGTGGGGCTGGCAGGCAGAGAGAATAGATAGGATGAGAGAAGAATGGGGCAGGGGGTGTTGTTGGAGGCCACTTGTTCCTGGCTGACCAGACTCGAAATAACCACACAGAAACTGTATTAATTAAATCACTGCTTGGTCCATTAGCTATAGCTTCTTATTGGCTAACTCTTACATCTTAATTTAACCCATTTCTATTAATCTGTGTAAGCTATATGACTGTGGCCCACCAGCAAGGTTCCAGCAAGTCTGTTCCCAGTGGCGGCTACATGGCATCTTCCTGACTCCGCCTCCTTTCTCCCAGCATTCATTTCAGTTTTCCCCACCTACCTCTATTCTGCCCTGCCAAGCCCAAAACAGATTCTTTATTAACCAATGGTATTCACAGCATACAGAGGGAAATCGAGGGGAGGGAGGAGAGAGGAGGGTAGGGGTTAGAGACAAGAATGAAGGAGAAAGAGAGAGGCATGGCCAGGGCACAAACCAAGGCAGCCGTCAGCAAGACAGGAGAAGCAGTGAAAGTGATATATACAGAAGAAAAAATAAGTAAAAGCTCCTGAGTCAAAGGGTAGATAAAGAGAAACAGGCTAATTTAAGTTAAAAGAGCCAGAAATGAGCTGAAGCAAGGCTGAGCATTCATAATTAATTAAGTCCCCGTATCGTGATTTAGGAATTGGTTGGTGTCCCCAAAGAGAAATCCTGGTGTATATATTTCAATTTTTAGCATACTAGTAGAACCACCTGTTGTCCTCCCAAACATAAAATCCCAATGGGATCTATCTTAAATGTACAGCCTCAACTAGTGTAATTCTTCAAGAACTATACTATGAGAAGTGAACATTTAACACGTGTCTAACAAGTTCTAGCATCTAACATAGTTGGTATTTGCAAAGACTTTTGATACGGTAATCCTAAAGGAAAAGTTCTCATGCCAGTCTTACACAGCAGAGCATGAACCAAGGGAAAGCCGTGTGATCGCGTCTATCGGTGTTTGAACTCTCAGAAAGATCAAAACTGCTGGCTTCTTTGAGCCTCCAGCTGCCAGGCTTCTTGAGCTGCTGTATTCTCCTAGTCGTTGCTAGGCCTCCTTATTCCCCAGGGAAAGGTGAGTGCGCTATCTGCCTATTCTGCAGCCCCACGATGCAGGACAATCAGACATGACAGGGAGTCGAGTCAAGCAGGAACTCAGTCAGATGTGGGGGTACCTCCATCCAATGAGAGGCAGCCAAACCCTCCCTCTGACTGGAGGGGTGTCTACCTAATTTCTGCTGTCTCATCCTCACTCAAACTGGAGCAGGACTTTTCTCTGCCCTACAGGCCTCGAAGTACTCGGGCCAGGCTTTTTTCTGTCTTATAGACCTTGAGTTACAGGCCCTGAGATAATTTTGGCCCAACCAAAATCAAGTCTGAAGTTCCTCACACACTCCAAGGCCAACACGAGGCACATTGTAAGCAGGAAACTCAACATCTGAAGATAAATAAAACTTAACTAAAATCCTTTTTATTGGATCAGCTAGAGGACACAACACCTATTTGGGTCCGACATCTTGTTCCTCGGCCATTAGTCTTAAATTGCCAGTCGCTCTCTAGAAAGATCAACCAGATCACATTGTTGTAGTGGGAAGTAACAATAAACATATACCTGACTGGATGTGTCACCCATTCACTACTAATTAAGTTGCCATGTGAAGTGGGTGATAATGCCCTTCATGAGTTATAGATGAGGAACTAAGAGAAGATGGTGGTTACCTAACTTCGACAGGAATACATTAAACTTCATCCTTAATGCCATTTTCACATCTGGAATTTATGTAGCTAAGATTATACAGTTAAGCCTTAAATGGCTTGTTTTGAGCCATTTAACTCTAACATTAAAAGAATAATTTTCTAGGTGACAATGAAAAATTGCACCAAACAAATTAATAGGAAGAATGACTTTCTGAACCCAAAACCAGGGACACTACATGGGACTGACCTAGGCCTTCTACATATATGTTACAGTTGTGTAGCTTAGTCTTCTTGTGGGACTCTTAACTCTGGGTGCAGGGGCTGTCTCTGACTCCTCTTTTGCTGGATTTTGGGAACCTCAAAGTAAATGGTTGGGAAAAAAAGTCCAATCAAATGGACCTAAGAAATAACCTGGTGTAGCTATCCTAATATCTAACAAAATATACTTCAAACTAAAATCAATCAAAAACAGACAAAGAGGGACATTTCATATTTGCCACAGGAAAAATCTGTCAAGAGGAAATCTCAGTACTGAATATATATGCCCGAATTACAAGGGCACCCTCATATGTAAAAGAAACGTTACTAAAGCTTAATTAAACCCCACACACTAATAGTGGGAGACTTCAACACCCCACTCTCACCACTGGACAGGTCTGCCAGACAGAAAATTAACAGAGAAATAAGGGAAATAACAGATGTTTTGACTCAAAACTCTAGAACAAAAAGAAGCCAACTCACTCAGGAGGGCTAGATGGCTGGAAGTAATCAAATTGAGAGCTGAAATCAACAAAATAGAAACAAAGAATACAAGAATCAATGAGACAAAGAGTTGGTTCTTCAAGAAAATCAACAAGATAGACAAACCTTTATCCAAACTAACCAAAAGGCAGAGAAAGACTATCCAAATTAACAAAATCAGAAATGAAAAGGGGGACATAACAACAGACACGGAGGAAATACAGAGGATCATCAGGTCATACTTTGAAAACCTGTACTCCACAAAATTGGAAAACTTAAAGGAAATGGACAACTTTCTGGATAAATATCACTTACCAAAATTAAGACCAGAGAAGCAAATTAAACAGACCTATAACTGCTAAAGAAATAGAAACAGTCATTAAAAGTCTTCCAACCAAAAAAAGCCCAGGACCAGATGGCTTCAGCTCAGAATTCTACAAGACCTTCAAAGAAGAACTAATACCAATACTCCTCAAATTATTCCACATAATAGAAACAGAAGGAACATTGCCAGACTCTTTTTATGAGGCTACAATTACCCTGATACCCAAACCACACAAAGACAATACTAAGAAAGAGAACTACAGATCAATCTCACTCATGAACATTGATGCAAAAATACTCAATAAAATACTAAAACACCAAATCCAAGAAGAAATCAGAAAAATCATCTACCATGATCAAGTCATCCCAGAGATGCAGGGATGGTTCAATATATGAAAATCTGTCAATGTAATCTAACATATAAACAAACTGAAAAAAACCCACATGATCATCTCATTAAATACTAAAAAAGCCTTCAACAAAATATAACATCATTTCATAATAAAAAGTCTTGGTGAGATCAGGGATACAAGTAGAACATACCTAAACATAATAAGGACAATATACAGCAAGCCAACAGCCAGCGTCAAACTAAATAGAAAGAAACTCAAAGTGATCCCGCTGAAATCAGAAACAAGATAAGTTTGTTCACTCTCTCCATATCTATCCAATAGAGTGCTTGAGGTTCTAACTAGGACAAAAAGGCAACAAAAGGAGATCAAGGGGATACAAATCAGAAAAGATTTGCTGATGATATGATAGTTTACATAAGCGACCCCAAAAATTCTACCAAGGAACTTCCATAACTCATAAACACCTTCAGTAATGTAGCAAGATACAAGATTAACTCAAAAAAATCAGTAGCCCTCCTTTACACAGAAGATAAATGGGCTGAGAAAGAACTCAGAGAAACATCACCCTTCACAATGGCCACAAATAGTATAAAATATTTTAGAGTAACTCTAGCCAAACAAGTGGAAGACCTGTATGACAAGAACTTTAAATCTTTGATGAAAGAAATTGAAGAAGACACCAGAAAATGGAAAGATCTCACAGGCTCTTAGGTAAGTAGAATTAACATAGTAAAAATAGCACTCTTAACCCAAAACAATCTACAGAGTCAATGCAATACCCATCATAATCCCAGCAAAATTTTTCATAATCCTCGATAGAACAATACTCAACTTCATATGGAAAAGCAAAAAACCCAGGATAGCAAACACAATTCTGTACAATAAAGAAACTTCTGGAGGCATCACAATCCCTGACTTCAAATTCTACTACAGAGTTATGGTACTGAAAACAGCCTGGTATTGGCATAAAAACAAACAGGAGGACCATTGGAACTGAATTGGAGACCCGGATATCAATCCACACACCTATGAACACCCGATTTTTGACAAAGAAGCAAAAACTATAAAATGGAAAAAAAGAAAGCATATTCAACAAATGGTGCTGGCATAACTAGATCTCAACATATAGAAGAATGAAAATAGATCCATATCTATCACCATGCACAAAACTCAAGTCCAAATGGTTCAAAGACCTCAACATAAAACCAACCATACTGAGCCTCATAGAAGAGAAAGTGGGAAGAGTACACTTGAATGCATTAGCACAGAAGACCACTTCCTAAATATAACCCCAGCAGCACAGACACTGAGAGCAACAATTAATAAATGGAACTTCTTGAAACTGAAAAGCTTCTGTAAAGCAAAGGACATGGTCAACAAGATGTAACAACAGCATACATAATGGGAAAAGATCTTCACCAACCCACATCGGATAGAGAACTGATATCCAAAATTTACTAAGAACTCAAGAAACTTGACATCAAAAGAACAATTGATCCAATAAAAAAATGGAATACAGACCTAAACAGGGAACTCTCAACAGAGGAATCTAAAATGGCTGAAAGACACTTAAGGAAATGCTCAACATCCTTAGCCATCAGAGATATGCAAATCAAAACAACTCTTAAGACTCTATCTTATACCTATAAGAATGGCCAAGATCAAAAACACTGATGACAGCTTATGCTGGAGAGCATGTGGGGTAAAGGGAACACTTCTGCATTGCTGGTTGGAGTGCAAACTGGTACAGCTGCTTTAGAATTCTATTTGGAGATTTCTCAGAAAATTAAGAAACAACCTACCTCAAGATCCAGCAATACCACTTTTGGGTATATATCCAAAGGATGCTCAATCATACCACAAGGGCATGTGCTCAACTGTGTTCATAACAGCATTATTTGTCATAGCCAGAATCTAGAAACAACCTAAGTTTCCCCCAACAGAAGAATGGATAAAGAACATGTAGTACATTTACACAACGGAAAAGCAGAAAAGAATAAAGACATCTTGAAATTTGCAGTCATATGGATGGATCTAGAAAACATCATACTGAGTGAGGTAACCCAGACACAGGATCTAAACTACATGAGAAGTAGAAAAAGACAAGATCTCCTGAGTAAATTGGGAGCATGGGGATCATGGGAAAGGGTAGCAGGGGAGGGGAGAGGAAGGGAGGAGAGTGGAGAAAAATATATAGCTCAATAAAAACAATTTAAAAAAAGAAAATAAGATGTATAACATGGTAAAAATTCTATAATTATATTCATATTTTAACTTTTCTTTGAGAATTTCATACATATACACAATTAAACATAATAATGACCAACTCCTATTTCCCCCTCCAGCTACCCATGGAATTCCCCCATATGATTGTCCTTTTCCCCAACTCTTTAGCCAGTTTCTGTTCTGACAGCAGAGAATCTCAAAAGAGCCCTGTTTTAGTGAAATGTACTTTTAAAAATAAAGACCAGAGGGCTGATGGCAGTTTGCAGAAACAGGTCTTTCTTTGAAACGTAAATTATTTGTAACTACTCCAATTTAATCTGGTATTAAGAAAGGTAGAATTTAAGAAAGGGCCAAAGTGTCCATATTCTCAGATTGAACTATCTCTCGCTGATGGCAGCTGGACACTCAGCCATGTTGTGCGACAGTGTTGGGGTCTCGCCACACAGAGAGACAAACAGGAAGACATGTTCCAGAACCAAATAGAAACACTAACTAAGACAGAATCATTTTATCTTGTGGTGTGCAACAATTTTCAATTACATGTTCATTGCTTTGAAATTCACACTCTCAGTGATACGAAATGTCTCTTTCAAAAACTAAGCCCCACTAAATATCTTTTCCAAGTCTTTTAATATATTTTGTTCTCATTAGTTACCTAGTCAAGCAACAAAACATCATTATAATCAGTAAAAAATACAAGTCTGTTCTCGTGAGTGGTTAAGGTCAATCCTTCTTTGAATATTTCACTTAAATGCGTGCTAGTTCCGCTATCTAATTCCTGTCAAATAAAAGACTAAATTCTGCTGTAATGACATTAACTTTCTGTTTTACAGGAAAACTTAGATTTAAAACTTCCCATCCCACATGAAAATTGGGGTCCACTGCTCCAACCTATTTTCATGTGAGTCAGCACATTTTTGAAGTTTCCAGTCTTGTTGATAGTGTTTGTTTGATGGTCAGTGAACTTTGTGAACACATGGTAGATGGCATTTTTAAAAAAAAAAAACTATAAATTCAAGGGTTTTCTCTCTTGCAAACAGGTTTTCCCCACACACTAGGATCTGTTCACTTCGTAACCTGCTTTCTTAGCAATACGCTTCTCATATGCAGTGGTCCTTCACCTCACAGTTTACAGTCATCACGGAGGGAAGACGGGGTAATCTTGAGCAGGAACCTAAAGGCAGGAACTGAGGCACAGAGCATGGAAGGACCTTGGCTTTCCGGCTTTCTCCTCAGGGCTCCCTCAGCTTGCTTTTTCACACAACTCGTGACCACTGTCCAAGGGTGGCACTGCTCGCAGTCCACATCAATCACGAATCGAGAGAATGACCCACAGACTCGCCTGCAGACCACTCTGACAGAGGCGTTTTACCCCAGTGAGGTTCCTCTTCCTAAATGACTCTGCTTGCTGTAGCATAGACAAAAAAAAAAAACTTACCAGTACATTTTACTTCTTACTTTTTCAATTTCTTATCACAATAATTGCTTCTCCTTGTTAATTAGATTAGATAATAACATCAGAATAAAATTAAACAGTAATAGATAGAATGGCCCATCTTGTCTTAAGTTATTAAATATTTCAATTTCCTCCATCAGAATATGAAAAGGTAGCTAATCTTACTGCGGAAAATAAATCATAGTGCAAACCCATTTATCATTTTTTTCCTTCTTTTTATTGAATATGTTTAACATGAACAGATATTAAATTGTATCAAATGCCTTTCCACATGCAAAGGAATAGTGATTTTCCTCTTAGATTTCTTAGTATAATATGAATAAATTTCCTAAAGTCAAACCATATTTGCATTTATGAAATAACCTCTACTTTAGTTTTTTAAATTTTTTTGGTTTGTTTTCTACTTGATAATTTGCTATTTTACATCACCATTCATCAATGAAATGATTTATATTTTGGCGAAATGTTTGATTTTTCAAGATTGATACTGTGTGAGTAAGTGTGTGTGTGTGTGTGTGTGTATGTGTGTGTGTGTGTGTGTGTGTGTCAGTGGGTGGAGGGTGGGAGTGTGGCTGTCATGTCAGACAGCCCCCAGTGGGTTAGACAGCTAGGTAAAGTATAATAATTATTTTAAATAGATTCATAATTTTCTTCCTGAATAACATTTTGAAAACTTAAGCTTACACATTTCTTTAGATGACATTCAGCCAGAGCCAGCATCTGAAATATTTAAGATATGAATTCAGACTCTGTATATATTTAAGATATGAATTCAGACTCTGTATATAAATACCATTAATTTAATAATTCACTAATTTATCAAATGCTTGCCTTTCAATGATGGAAATCAAACCTAAGTCCTTGAGCTTGCAAGGTAAATGTTTGACCACCAAGTTTGCCCAACCTCCAGGTAGGAGCAAATGCTTCCTAGACAGTAATTTCCAGTTAGACCAGGTGGTAGCTCAAATCCCAGACAAATCACTATGAAGCCAATTCTGTAAGATTCTGCTAAGTCATGGCTATATATGAATTCCATGTGAGCGTTTCTGTGATGAGAGACAACATGCTGCTCTTAGCCATAGTCAGCGTCCTCAGTACACAGACATCACCACCCAGGAATGTCACCTCACTTCACAGAAAACTGCAGGATCCCATCTCATACGGTTAGGTTCTCCCAGACAGTTCAAGGTACTAGAATATACATATAAATATATAACTATATATATCATATATTATACACAATAACAATTATATATTATATAATATATATTAAATTAATTTTATAAAGATAATAAACCACAGTTGGATTTTACAAAGAAACAAACAATATTTTATTCCAAAACATCTTACAGGAACAGCATTCCATCCCAGGTATAGGTTTTTTGAGTTAGCTGATGTGAAAGCAAATTGCTCAAAGAATCGTTATATATTGTAACTATCATCCAGACTGTTGGTGTTAATATAAATATTTTTTTGATAAGCAATAGCACAATAAAATTGCCTGAGAAAGGAAACTAAAAAATTTAAATATATTGCATTTGCCTATAATAGCTAACACACAGGGCTCCAGAAATTGACCTGTGTGTCACTGACAACCATCCGTTTTAGTGATAATCGCATCAAAACCTTGCCATTTGTATCTCATTGTGGATATTTTCCACACCAAGAAAAAATGTGAAATTACTTACTGTGATACTTTTAAGAGCCTGCTACAAATCCTGGCTAGTAGTGAATTTAATGACATCTGAGTTTGCTAAGGGTTCTATCCTTGGAAACGAATCTTTGGAAGAGGAGTACAGACCTGGACCTTGAACTACTCAGTTGGTCTATGAGGATGGGAGAAGGACAAATCAGATAGAAAAAAGTCACAAGGTTTTAAATAGATACAAAATGATGTCTATTTGTATATACTCCTGGTATATATGAATACAGATATAGATATACACGTGT